>JAXIVD010008048.1:15000-18480 GCA_036785275.1 Cancer borealis | reverse complement strand
GTGAGACACGCATACCATCATCTAACTGAGTATCGAAGGGAAAAAAATAGAATTGCCAAATGGAGTACCCAACATAACCTCATTCTGCAAGTCCCCGCCGTCTATCCCGCCCCAGCAGGTCCAGTGCGGCGGGAGGACTCACTACCCACTTACCCATGACGCTGACATCACCTCTTAACATTCTCCAATCAGAGCGAGAGAGAGAGGGAGGGAGGGAGAGGGAGACGGAGAGGAAAAAGAAAAGTGTATCTTCCCTCCAAATTAACTGAATAAATTTGATCCCCATCTTAGAGGTTGACATTGCACCTGTAAAATCAATATCTGCGCTGCTGCTATAAACTCGAGGTGCAATAAGGTGGCCTCACACACTCCCCTTCGCCGCACAAAGACCGTCATCTGCATCCACAATGAACCATGAAATTACGACCTGCACACCGCTGGACGGACGGACACCTTCAGGACATTACGCCAGACTCCTCCTCCTCTTGGGTCTAGTCTTTGCACTGACCTGACTCTTGTTCATTTGGGTATCTATTCAACTATATTCTGAGGCATTAGTCAGTTTACATCTACTTATTTCGTTTCTTTGGCCAAAATGTTCTTTGTCTCATCCTTTCCCTTACTTTCTTTCTTTCATTACGTAAATAAGAAAATACACAGTTTATGGTTAGCAGTACCCATGTATCGGTGCCCAGGGGTACCCAACACTCCCTATAGACAACCAGCATCATCCATGAGGTCCCCGGCAGTAGGTACCAGCAGTACATGGCTATCTTAGGCTCGCTATCAGAGGGCATCAGCGGCATATCTATGAACCAAAGCAGGTATGACATCCCGCCACTGTCACCCCGTCCTCTTTACTCCGCGCTGAACGAGGCCACAACTCACCACTCAACGAGGACAGACTGCGGTGGGTAATAACAAGCTTGAGACACTGCTGGGAGACACAGACCTCGCTCACCGCGTGACTAATGCCACTGAACGACCACTAACTTGTGGCTGCCGCGAGGATCAGAAGAGACGCCGCCCTCGAAGGAGATCCGACACGCTACATTACGATCCGCGGGGCTTCTGAGAGGCACCGGAGACCAAAGGAGTGGGTGTGGAGCCGCCTGTCACTGTGCCTCTTATGTTAGCAAGACGTAATGAACGCGTGCTCCGAGGCGTGAGAGAGAGAGAGAGAGAGAGAGAGAGAGAGAGAGAGAGAGAGAGAGAGAGAGAGAGAGAGAGAGAGAGAGAGAGAGAGAGAGAGAGAGAGAGAGAGAGAGAGAGAGAGAGAGAGAGAGAGAGAGAGAGAGATACCTTACATAAAATTAACCCAATAAGTTTAAGGAGGGAATCAGTGTGGAGTGAGTGAGGGTCGGCGCGTTCCACCACTATAAGAGATACTAATCACGGGTACACACACACACACACACACACACACACACACACACACACACACACACACACACACACACACACACACACACACACACACACACAAGACAATATATTACAATAGATTAACACGTACTGAAGAAAATAGGAGAGAGAGAGAAAAAAAAACACTAAAGAATAAACATGTGTGAGTTGCAAGACCAACATTATCTGGAACAACACACTCCTTGACTCAACCCAAAGATGAGGAACACCAAACCTAACACAACACAATTAACAACCAGCTGAACGTCAATAAACAAGCAACACCGAGACAAGATGGAGAACACACGACGAACACATCTAATAAGGGACATTTAAGCAGAGATCTACAAGACAATATCATACGCTGCTGAAGAAAAATAAATAAAACAAAAGAGCATCGTAGACGTATCTTTAACAGCGATGCGAGGCTGGAATTATACAGGTCCGGTTTATCTATCTATATCGCTAGCCTCTACAAATTTGGGATCAATGGGCAATAATTACCGGTAACTACCTGTAATTATATAAAAGGTTTGTTTGAACACTATACCTTCCGTTGTACTGCGCTTGTATCTGCTTCTCTTGCCCTCTCATCTTACCTGCAACACAAATAAACATCAATATTTATCATGAAATTTTTGTTCTCTCTCTCTCTCTCTCTCTCTCTCTCTCTCTCTCTCTCTCTCTCTCTCTCTCTCTCTCTCTCTCTCTCTCTCTCTCTCTCTCTCTCTCTCTCTCTCTCTCTCTCTCTCTCTCTCTCTCTCTCTCTCTCTCTCTCTCTCTCTCTCTTTCTCTTTTTCAGCGTGTAACAACAAATCCAAGAAAAATAGACAGAGTTTATAATAGTTACACAGGTAAAGATGAATATAAATGTTGTACTTGAGACATAAATATAGTGTGTTTGGAGTGAAATGTGAATACTGTTTCATGAGAATTACAGCCAGGGAGAAGAGGAGCTGATGATACACTGAGAGAAGAGGCTGTGTGTGTGTGTGTGTGTGTGTGTGTGTGTGTGTGTGTGTGTGTGTGTGTGTGTGTGTGTGTGTGTGTGTGTGTGTGTGTGTGTGTGTGTGTGTTGTTCTGAAGGCAAGTCATGAGGCGAGGCAAGGCACACACACACACACACACACACACACACACACACACACACACACACACACGCACACACACACTTCCCTGATGTGTGTGTGCAGTCAACACCTTCGTTTGCCTTCATGCACCAAGCTTTTGTGCAGTTTTTTTTTCTTTCCAGTACTTTTTTTCTAAGCATATTTTCCTTTCACTTCCATTATATTCACACATGTTACTACATTTTTTTCACAAAGGAAAGAATCCACGTGAACATTTATTTTTAGCACCACATCTGTTACTTTGACGCTGATGAAGGGACCTAAGTACTGTTTATCTCTCCACAGTATTCTCTAACGCTATTTCCACAGTACTCTCCACCAGTACTGCTAATTAGTCACCTTTAAAGCAGTCTTCAAACAATAGTTCTTACCTACTTCCACTACTGTTATCACATCACCGTTAAAACAACCCATAACTTACTTTTTCCCCTTTTTTTTTTTACACTTTTCCCGTCCAAGTCAACGCACCAATACCTTGCCTTCACTCCACTACAGTCCGTTGACCCTGCACTAAAAGCACGTACACACTACCGTTTTTTTAAGTAATCCCTTTCCTCGGTAAAGGCAATAGACCCGTTATTCCCGTGTACTATTCCACTACTGCTGTTTAATCATCACTAACGGTGTCCCAACAGTGTCTTCTTCTCAAACAGTTTCCTTCTGCCTTCAACCCAACACAGACGTTCCCACAATTGTCTCTTCATGTTATTATATTTTATTTTTTTATCACACTTACAGGAGTCGCTTCACACCTGTTTATCTGTTGCTCTCTTTCATTCTCCTGTTGTTTTTGTCACTTTAAAAGAAGACAAGGACTGTTACTTCAGCATTCTTCTTCACACCTGTACTTGTTATTATCGATTTTATCTCACCTAATCGTCTGCTTCTCCTTATATTATCTTATTTTAATTCTTCTTCACTCTTGTTGTTCTTCATACCGTTAAAT
>JAXIVD010008048.1:0-10000 GCA_036785275.1 Cancer borealis | reverse complement strand
TCTGAATTTCTCTTTTTGTTTCTTCTGAATGGCTTTTCACAAAATTGTAACATATTTCCTCACTCTATCCAATCCTATTCTATCTTATGCTATCCTAAAATCAGTTTTGTGCTGAAGACATAAAATGTTCACTGCAACACATCAATGTTTTTAAGTGAGGCGCAACAAGAAAGAGTGAAACGAAAGACAATGATGGTCAGAGTCTCTTATGTCTCTAATCCCTCTGTCTCTCTCTCTCTCTCTCTCTCTCTCTCTCTCTCTCTCTCTCTCTCTCTCTCTCTCTCTCTCTCTCTCTCTCTCTCTCTCTCTCTCTCTGTGTGTGTGTGTTTGTTCTAACCCATATTTCTATCTTTTCGTGTTTCTTTTACTCGGATTAATGTTATTGAAGTCTTCGTCAAAAGCAGAATATATCAAAATGTGAATAGAAAGCAGATGAAAGCACACACACACACACACACACACACACACACACACACACACACACACACACACACACACACACACACACACACACACACACACACACACACACATACCTTACTCAACACATTCACAAGGACTGGAAGAAAGTAAATAAAACATGAATATCTTGAAACATAAAACTGACACATACAAGACAAGACGAAGAAGAAGTGAGAAAAATCACCAACAGAAGACACATAAAAAACGAGGAATCAAAACAGTGACTTGGAGTGTCGCCCCAAAAATGGTAATAATACAAATAATGTAAATACGGAAAGCAGCATTCACACGATACCTTCAAAGTCATGTTCCTGCAAGATTATCTGAGAATATATTTTACCCAAACGTCCGTCTCTTCAGAGGCCAAGGAAAAAAAAATCTCACAAATTCTTGGAAGATAAAATAAAATAAAATACATGGCTGGATTAACGAATATATAAAGAAAAATCGAACTAAATGACTCGAAAGGGCAGTTTAGTAATGCACTTCACCTTCCAATAAGTGTGAAATTCGTGAACATTGCCACGGAGTCTTGACCGCAACTGTGCAAACACCATACAATTATAAACCTAAATTTCACTCTAACATGCATTTTCATCTCTTCCATTGGCGCTCATTTAAACCAAAGCATTCCTAGTCCACCTTTAATTATTGTCCTTCTTATTATTCTAATTGCTGGGTTCCGCGCACTGCAGAAGTTAATTATACCCACTAATACCTTGAACATCTCTTGGTGTTCTTCATTATGCGGCGATAATTGTATTTTTATCGTGTTTTCATCGTAGCTATCGTTCCCCACTCTTACTATTCCTTATCTGTCCCGTGTGTCATTATAATCAATTCCCCTTCATTGTTTATCACCAACTAGTATCCTTACCTGCCTACTTATCGCGTCATAATCCTCCTTAACGATACATTACTGCACCTCATTTTATGTCCTCAGGGGAAGAAAAAGTGGAGGAGAGTGTAGTGCAGTATAGCGTTATTGAACATGATTATCCATCTGGTCCAACTTATCGGCAGCTAATATTTGGTATCTTCCTCCCCTCATCAACACCTCGACCCTCCACACGCCATCCTGCCAATCCATGCAAGCAAGACGAACCTAATCGGCAGAGCGGATGAACCTTTTTCTTTTTCTTCTTCTTTCTCCTTCTTCGCCTTGCAAGTGCAGGGGATTAGCACGCCTTAAGGTACACCGCCACATGCTTTCAGCGCTGGTGAGGCGAGCACGGGTGCATGAGGACTGGCTGGCTGGCTGTACCTCCGGCGGTACTTAAGATTTCTGTAAATTCCAAGTGGGATGAGCTGGTTTGATGATAGAATTCAGGGATATATAAAGCAAAAAAATAGTTCTTCTATCTTTAAAGACTGAAGCTCCAGATGACCTTAGGGAGTGAATACACAAGAGTGAGCCATACTACTGACATGGATTGGAGTCTTCAAGAACCTGTACTACGAAGACAGACAGATTTGGGGAACAATTTATTACCCAATTTCAAGCCGAGGCACAAATATAAATGAACACAGCAAGGCAGACCAACAGAACACTTCATTTGACTTCCAGGAGCGTCGACAGGAGATGCGTGACTGTGTTCTTGTTCTTCTCAGGGTCGACGAACTGTAAAGTGAACAAGCGCCTCGATAACACTTCAGAGGCGACAGGAAGGTTCGAAGGCTCGACCTCTGACACCACAAACTTTAATTATTTCAAGATTAAACTAACTCAACTTAAACTCGCTGGAAAGTCACGGCGCGCGAAGTGACATGACAGAGACTCATAATCTTAATGACGATGATAATAAAGAAGACGTCACCAGCTCAGCATCGGAGGAGGAAAGCTTGCCTCGCCTGTTGTAAGCTGGTAATTTTAGACCATGAGACATACTGGCTCAGTGGGTCTGGCGCGTGACAGCAAAGACTTGTCCAGCGTGATGTAGGTGAACCCTGCGTGGGCTGAACAAATGTGTGGGCGTGAGGGTCACCTGCAGAAGGACTTCCATATGAGGACCAGTGGCGCCTTATATCACTTTTTCATCCTTGCAACACTAAGTTATATATTCAGTATGTTATTGTAATATTAAGAGTGAAGGTAAGGGTGAAGGCATACTCTAAAATTAGGCTTTGCTGTTCATCTCACCTTCGTTTCCTTCACCTTTGAGCTTGTGGTGGGATCCTTCACCTTAAGGGCCACAAGACTGTCGCAGCAGGATTACCACGCCACGCCACCTTCCCCGGGGCTTATACTTTATACCAAGATGAGCCTTGCGTCGTCTCACCAGCCTGAATTTGGAGCCTGACTCGCGGCAGGACACGCAAGCTGCTACAACACACACACGATAATAATGGTAATGAAGGGACAGTATCAAGCAGTACTCCTCCTTGCCTTAGCATTACAGTGGCGTTTCGATTACTATAAATCTGCCAAATATAGAAAGTTCAAGGTCACATACTGTCATTGTGTCGTTCCCTTGGACAACGTGACGACAAAGCTTCCTCTGCGGATCGAATTCACTGTCTGTAGCAAGAAACACCATCCACCGCGACCCACCATAAACAATGCGTAACAATGATGATGATAAGTAATATAATGAAACGTAAAAGATGAGAGATTAAAAGAGTTTGGTAATCATGACAATACTAAAAATGAAGATCGAAAAAAATACTTGCTAATGATACTTTCTCCTTTTCTTAGTCTGTAGTTTTTGCTAAGTAACGTAAGTGTTTGTGCAGTACACCGACACCACACTTCAAGTCTTGTCCTTTCTCATTGTTGTTTTATATTTCCGAGACTGTCTTTTTCACAGTGTTCGTTATCTGAATGGCTGGAGCTTCGTCACTCTCCCTCACCATGTTTATTAACCTTCACCTGAAATTAAACTTCATTACCCATTACGTTTCCTTGTCTGATGAAGCCAATAATTTGATAAGATTATCCCGCCGTAAATTAACACTTTTGTACTTTGCGCCGTTTTTGTGTTATCAGCAAAATCTATGTTTCCATTAACTCTTGCATCTAAATAACACAAACACACACACACACACACACACACACACACACACACACACACACACACACACACACACACACACACACACACACACACACACACATACACACACACACACACACACACACACACACACACTGAATGAAGAGAAGAGCACCAAAGACTGACCCTGAGGAACTCCCTTAGGTCAGTGCTCTCTCTGTATGTCTTGTTGTTGTTAATCGAATTCTTATGTACGTACGTGTGTGCTGTTCTGAACAGAGAATGTGACTGATAAGGAAACATAATTATTGCCAGTGTTAAGAGTAAGTGATAAAGATTATCATAATTATGAATGATGAAGCATTACGATGAAAATGATACACCTACAAATGGTTGTGACTGGCTAAGGTATTATGTGTGTGTGTGTGTGTGTGTGTGTGTGTGTGTGTGTGTGTGTGTGTGTGTGTGTGTGTGTGTGTGTGTGTGTGTGTGTGTGTGTGTGTGTATGCGTGTGCGTGTGCGTGTGTGTGTGATGTAAGCTGAAAGCGAATGCAATCAAGAGTGAAGCGATGGATAATAAGTTAGAAAAAGGAATATGACAACATAACGAATCACATAGAAAAAATAAGTGAGTAGAATACAAAAGCCACGTGAGAAAAGGGTATTACTAAGCTTGGTTGAGGTTGCAAGACTTTAAACACTTTACTCAATACCAGTATATATGACGCGAGGAAATTAAAAGCGAGAGAGTGGAAAGATCAATCCAGGAAAATAATTGGTAAACTTCACAATATGTTGCAAGACAGGATACAATTAATGATGTTAAGAAGAAAAAAAAAAGCATCCGAGTCTGTATTCTATTACTTATACCAACAAAACGTGTTACAATGTATATAAGAATATAATCTTATGGGAAACTATGAAATTAGGCAAATATGGGGCAGCTTATTGGATTCTTTAATGTTGTTGCGTCTAATTTCTTGAGAATTTAATTGGATTCCTGCATTCAACTTTTTTTTCTCTCTCCTTCTCTCAGAAGTCAAGCAACCTAAGATGAGTTGCCAAAAGTTAGGACCGCAGCGGTAACCTTCTTAAAAATGGCTCCAGGTACAAGAAGAATGGATGAGGAGATGAATAGTTAAGTGTATGAGATGATGGGGACGTAAGGGCAGGGACGTGGGAGTGAATTGAAGGGTTGTAGAATGGGTAAGGAGGAAGACCCTGTGATGACATGAACATAACTGATGAGATGATGAAGACACACTGCTTAAGAAGGTGTTTGGGAGTGTAGTATTGACCACAGATGAAGGAGTAAAACATACTTTTACTTTGACAGAAGAGAGAACACCAGGATGTAAGGGAACAGGTGTGCAGACAACATGATAAGGCATGAACCAGGATCACACACGAACGTAGTAACCTTAAGATGGTTTAGCACGGCTATCATGTTGTGGTGGGGGTTGTGTTGAGGAGGGATGAAGACAATGCAAAAAAAAAAAAAAAAAAAAAAAAAAAAAAAATATATATATATATATATATATATATATATATATATATATATATATATATATATATATATAATGAATAATATATAAATTAATAAATAACAAGAGAACAGCGAAGACTGAAGGAGATGCAGGATCCTGGTCTTGCTGCAGGACTGGCGGAGATCCAGCACAGGAAGAGGCGAGCAAGGCCAAGGAAGTCTGTCTGCCTTGGGCAAGTCTTTATCTAAGACAATGTGAATTAGCCTGTTAGGATATGCCAGGGCTGAAAACACCTCGATATATTCTGAAGTCTGATCTACATGTGTTGCCTCCCTAACAAGCGGAGGTCATGACCGACAACTACACAGAAAGGTAAGACGCACTAACTTTTTGATTACGAGATCAGCGAGTGAGCTAAGACAAGTTAAAGGACGCATGGTAACACTGAGATACAAAAAATTAAAAGTTAAATTTGATTTTAAAAAAAACAGACCACGCCAAGGGATGTTAATGCTCGGCCGAAACTTTCCTTTAGTAGTTGAAAAGCCTGTCCTTTGAAGAGCCACGAGGCGCCGCAGGATCTGCCTCTCATGGCTCAACTTGGAAACACTGTTGATCATTATGATGCAAAAGGGATTATTTGTCATTCAAGTAAAAGATGTTTCAAGAGACTGCAACGTTTGGTAGTTTACGTGAGCGAAAGTAAATTACGAAGTAAATATTCATTATAAAAAGTAAAACAGATATAGTATTGAAGAACACACACACACACACACACAGACACAGACACAGACACACACACACACACACACACACACACACACACACACACACACACACACACACACACTGGTTACTGCTCCACACATGCATCTGGTGACCTTGGAAGGCCGCCATTATGGATAATAATTTGGCCGAGAGCAGGTAAGGCTGAGCAGGAGAACAGGTTGTATGCAGGCAACACAATGTTATAACTAAGGACGGATATAATCTGGAGGCAAGCATGTCTCGTGGCAAAGGAATAAATGTTAATCATATAATAATGCACAACGAGATCTGCCGTGCACTCGAGGCCTTCCAATATATTCCTTGAAACCGGTCACGTAACAGTCAAAAGTAAACTGGTTAGTGGAGCGAGCATCAACACACGTCAGATTAGACAACATAACACACCTGACAGACGGCTCATTCATGCGTGCCTGTGTGTGTGTGTGTGTGTGTGTGTGTGTGTGTGTGTGTGTGTGTGTGTGTGTGTGTGTGTGTGTGTGTGTGTGTGTGTGTGTGTGTGTGTGTGTGTATTGAATGTACGTATAAACTTGTGTTACTCTACTTTATGCTGCTCTATGATGATGATGATGATGATGATGATGATGATGATGATGATGATGATGATGATGATGATGATGATGATGATGATGATGATGATGATGATGATGAAAGTAGTGATGGTGGTGGTTCAAAACAAAACAATACAACTCTGAATGAATCTATTGAACCCAAAGCCTTGTTAAAACACTCTAGGTTCCTTCTTAGTCCTCACTCCTGGTAAGAAAGAAAAAAAAAAAGAATAATAAAGATACGTGACAAAGAAAGCTTCCCAGTGAGGTGACGAGGAGCTAACGACGTGGTGACGAGGCGAGAACACACACGACGACAAACTAAAGTAAATGAGAAAAATGAGACATAGAGAAAGACATTAGGTGATACAGGAGAGTGAAGATAAACAAGAAGGGGAGAGAGAAGGGGAGAGAAGAGGGAGGAGAGGAGAGAGGATAGGAAGGAGGGAAAAGAAAAGGGGGGGGAAGAAAGGGGTGATGAGAGGGGAAAGGATGAGGGAATGAAGCAGTCGTTAACGCCATCCAGGACAAACACATCAATGACTCCCACACTGTCTAAACATATGCGTTCTCTCTCTCTCTCTCTCTCTCTCTCTCTCTCTCTCTCTCTCTCTCTCTCTCTCTCTCTCTCTCTCTCTCTCTCTCTCTCATCAGTTAACACACAGCCTCTATTTTCATTTTAGTGTTTTTTTTTATCGTTCCTGCACCTTCCTCCTTCCCCCATCACCCAAGTCCTCACCTCCTCACCCTTCCCTCACCCCATTATTACCTACCCTTCACATCCCTTCCACCTCCACCCAACACCAGCCTCTCAACACCCACCTAACAGCTCCCTCCACCCATCCACTTCCATAACAGGGCAACATAAGCAAAGAGAGTTATTTCCTCGCCTCCTCTTGTGTAAAAAATAAGACTTCAATTGCTTTATTTTCATGGTGTGTTTATGAGGCTCGTTTTTCAGTGAATTAAACGTAATAAAAACATGCAATAAAGTGAAAGATGCAATATAATACGATACAATAAGAAATGAACGAAAAAAACCCAGGAAATAGGTAAGTGCTTCATCAAGTTTCCAAATCTGTTCGAATTCCAAGACGAAGCTGTACAGAAAGTTCGGAGTAAAGGTTCGTGTCTTTTTTTTTTGAAGTTTTATTTATTTCTTGACTTGAATATTTGTTTGGTTCTGTTTTTAATGACAAAACATAGCGAGGCTGGCAATAAAACGACCTGTTGGGTACGTTTTCTGTTAATTTCAAGGTATTTTGTACATAGAAAAAAAAAAAGTTAGTGTGTTACAGAGGAAATTACTCCAAATGGAATGCATGAATATTTATTTTCAAACTCTTAATAAAAAAAAAAAATAATAAAGTAAAATTTGTAAGCTACGTAGACATGACTATTTTATACACAGACTTGCATGACCAAAAAAAAAAAAAAAATCTTACAAATTACCCATATAATGAAACACTTAATTAGGGTCAATCACGGTAATGAGAGTAAGGAAGAAAAGCAGATAGAAAAACAAGGAAGATTATAAAAAAAAAAGAATAAGGAGGAGGAGGAGGAGGAAAAAAGGAGATGGTAGAATGGAATGTAAAGGAAAAGAGAAGAAAAGTTACGTAGGGAAGAGAAAAGCAGGGAGGGAGAAGGAAGAGTAAAACAAGTAACCACAATTGGAAAGGGGAGAGAAAGAGGGAGGAAAATGGAGGATTGAGAAGTAAAGAGGCTTAGGCATGAAGGAGGAAAGGATATACGAAAGGATAATTGGGAGGAAAGGAAATTAATGAAATGAGAAAGAGACAAAAAAAAGGGATATAATTAAAACAAGAAATAATAGAAAACCATAGAGAGAGAGAGAGAGAGAGAGAGAGAGAGAGAGAGAGAGAGAGAGAGAGAGAGAGAGAGAGAGAGAGAGAGAGAGAGAGAAAGAGAGAGAGAGAGAGAGAGAGAGAGAGAGAGAGAGAGAGAGAGAGAGAGAGAGAGAGAGAGAGAGAGAGAGAGAGAGAACAGTGTTTACCTCCGAGTCAGGCCGAGCCGTGAGCAAACACTCCCTGGCCACCGCAGTTGCAGGTCCTTCTTCCCCCATTGAAGTCGTGTTATTTGCCCTCCTGACCGCCTCCTCCCTCCTCCTCCTCCTCCTCCTCCTCCTCCTCCTCCTCCTCCTCCTCCTCCTCCTCCTCCTCCTCCTCCTCCTCCTCCACGCTGCCATCACCAAGGCCTCTCCACCACCATCACCACCTACCTACATTTCATTATATATTCATTCCCCTCCATTATTTTTTGTTTTGATTCCTCTTTTACCTCTCTCTCTCTCTCTCTCTCTCTCTCTCTCTCTCTCTCTCTCTCTCTCTCTCTCTCTCTCTCTCTCTCTCTCTCTCTCTCTCTCTCGTCGAGGTGTCTGGCATTTGTTAAGGATTTTATATGAGTGTAAAAACTCGCCCTCAGTGGCACCGTTGTGGGCGGGAGACTCAAGGGCTGGGCGGCCGGGCGTGACGGCGGCACCTCTTACACCCTCACCCCACACCCCCTCCTCCTTCCCCAACCCTCCCCTGCCTGCTTCCTCACCCGTCACCTCCTCTTCCTCCTCCCCGTCAACCCACCTCCACTTTTACTCTTACGTCCTCAACCCCTTTTCCTCAACTTGCTCTTGCTTGTAATCCCCATCCACTTTTTTTTTTTCAATCCTAGTTACCGTCTAATACTTTCCCCTTATTAAATCCCTTGCTCTTTCCCTTCATTTATTGTCAGTTAATACTTTCCTTCATTTATTAATCCCTTGATAATTACCGTTTATATTTTTTCCCTTACACTCTATTTGCTTTCATTTATTTCTTCTGTTATGCTTCTTTCTTTCTTTCCTCTCCCTTTCTTTCCTCTCCCTTTCTTTCCTCTTCCTATACTGTTTTGCTTTCTTCTATCTTTTTCTTCTTCTATTTTCTCACCTCCCCTTCTATGTATTTTATTCGCCATAATTTCGTTGCCTCTTATCTCTTTACTTTCTCTTCCTTATCTCTCGGTTTCGTGCTTGCTATTCCTTCTATCCTCCCCTTCCTCAATTATCTTCCATCCACCTACACACCTCCTCCTCCTCCTCCTCCTCCTCTTCCTCCTTCTTCCACGCACTCCTTACATCACCACCTTATCCCCCCCACCTCTCTCTCTCTCTCTCTCTCTCTCTCTCTCTCTCTCTCTCTCTCTCTCTCTCTCTCTCTCTCTCATCTCGTCTCCACAGTCTTCAACCATCCTTCTATCCATCTTCCCTCCTCCTCCTACGCACATCCCACACCATCATCCCTCCTCCTCCTCCTCCTCCTCCTCCTCCTCCTCCTCCTCCTCTTCCTCCTCCTCCTCCTCCTCCTCCTTCTCCTCTTCTTCTTCTTCCTTCTCCTCCTCCTCACAGAAGCACAGGTTAAGTAAGGCCTCGAGCGGTCAAGGTAGGTGAGGTGTTGGCAAAGGAGGGATGAGGGTGCAAGGGGAGAGGAGAGGAGGGGAAGGAAGAGGAGGGGAGGGGAAGGGAGAGGAGGGGAGGGGAGGGGAAAGGAGGGGAGGGAAGGAGAAGTGAGACCTTGGTGAGAAGAGAAAGACGGTAGAAAGAGAGGAAAAGAGGAGGGGAAGTGTGAGTGTTGTTTGAGGGGAAGGGAGGGGAAGGGAAGGGAAGGTGAGGGAAGGGAGTGAGTGCCTGAAAGGTGAGGGGAAGGGTTATTTATATATTTTTTCTAAT
>JAXIVD010008047.1:15000-18481 GCA_036785275.1 Cancer borealis | reverse complement strand
GGGTGTGTGTAGGGCGTTACGAAGGGCGTGAGGCGACCAGCGTGACCAACACACCAAGATGCTTTTGGATAGTGGGGTTTGCAGGGCTGCCATGGAAAGTATATATCTAAAACACCTTATCATAATTACTTAATAAAAAGAAATGTACAGTTGGCAAATTTAACGAAAAAGCTTTTTCATTTGTTTGTTAGGCTATATTGAAAAAAAAGATAATGTCCTTACACTTCTCGCCTCAATTCAGACATTTTTCTTTTACTTATGATTTTTAAAAATCTACATATCACGATTCATCCTCTCGAACCACACCCAGACTCTGTTCTCCTCCCTCGAGCAGACATGGGTTATGGGTCCGGTAGGGGAGCTGCTGAGACGAGGGGCAGTTCAGGCAGCCACTCTAATGACAATAAATTAGTCAAACTGGCCAACTTGCCTTCTCGTGGACGTCAGGGAAGGGTAGATAGGCTATGAAAAAGGTGCAGTGGACAGGCAGAAGAAAATATTGGAAAAGTCTGAAAGATAAGACAAATATTATTGTCTTCCAGGTTACCTGCATAAGACAAAGATAAATCCTTCAACGTGTTGAATCGTTTCTTCTCTCTGCAAAAACTTTGTGATATAATTTCTTGCATTCTTTCAACACGAAAATCTTCTTTTGAATTAAACATAGTGAAAGAAAGCGTCATTAATCTCTCTCTCTCTCTCTCTCTCTCTCTCTCTCTCTCTCTCTCTCTCTCTCTCTCTCTCTCTCTCTCTCTCTCTCTCTCTCTCTCTCTCTCTCTCTCTCTCTCTCTCTCTCTCTCTCTCTCTCTCTCTCTCTCTCTCTCTCTCTCTCTCTCTCTCTCTCTCTCTCTCTCTCTCTCTCTCTCTCTCTCTCTCTCTTTCTCATCCGTATTCCAGTTCAGTTCCGAATACCTCCCATCAGGGAAAAGTATTGCCGCTACGGGTCCTTCATGCAGCAGCGGCGTCATAACCCGTACCACTCCACCGACAAAACGTCAGAATATTTCGGTGAATGCGTCATCGGCACAAATCGAACATGATCATGCCTAGCCCATGATAGCTTCATGAATGCTTGTCATAAAATTTGTTGGCTATTGACTCGGAAAGATTATCCCCTTATATTATCTGTGAGATCTTCAGGTCAGTGCCTTATATTAACCTGAAATCATGTGACTTGGAGATTCAGGTGCACAGAGGCACAATTAACTCGGCGATACGACCAGTTATGCAATAATTATCCAGCCATGCAAACCTTTGTAACTTCGCTCCGACAGTATCGATGACTTTTAATTGCTATCTTATTTTTTCTCTTCCTGATTTGCCTCTAATATACTGTTGCCCTGTTACCACAATCAATCATGATAGTCCATGAGTTTCAACATCAATGGGGATTCCTAAACACTTGAACGATTTGTTGCGTGGAACCGTTTGGGATAAAATTGCCATTGATACTGCACCGAACAAAATGATCTGTCGGAAATTCACCTCTTAATTATTTGACAAGCCATTAGACAGCAAGGAAAATTCAACAGGTAGTTCTCATTCTCTTGCAACAACTACGTGATCAGACTGATGGGGTCTTGTAATGGTTCCTTTGTTACTAATCCACATAATGTATCACTTATCTAAGACCGATAACAGCGTCGTCTCAAGTTATGTACGACAGAAACATCCATTTGAGAACATTTGTTTGACAAGCTTGGTTCAAGATTCCCTATATGGATCATTGAATTAGAATTATCGATGAATCAATAACTGCGGTAAAATAATTATTTAGATGTAAACCAATTGTTTGACATCAATATGCATCATACGATGATACTATTTGTTTTGTATTTTGAGAATTATGTAAATATACAACATTAATATTTGTATTCATAAACGAATAAATTAGCAGAAAGATGAGAGGATCAGTGAGATCATTTAAGAAATTAAGAGTAGTTATTAGAATGAATTTATTTTATATGAAAAAAAAGCTTGGACACAGCGGATGCGATTGATATATACCCAAGGTTACCTCCACCATTTCCAGAATTTGTAAAAGATAATATGAATCTCCATCGCGTAATAGGGCACACACTCCTACAGCATGCAACACGAACCTATAAAGGCGAGTAATTCGCACATCAGGCAGCTGAGAGGGAGGGAGGGAATGGTGGTTGTCATGTACGCGAAAATCACTGGATCCTTGGTCAGTAGTGTCAGCAGGAAAATAACTTCGTTGTGTTTATACAGTGACTCAACGTAACAGATTTAACATGTTTACGACGAAGGAAGCAGCAGTGATGTCTACATGAATTTCATTTTCTGAGTTGCAGTTCTGCTCAGTAACTTTTTCGCGTCAACAGGCTTGATGTTAGGAATAGCATAATGTATATTTAAAAAGACGGCTTGGTGAAATATTGATCATACATTTAGAGCTTCACACACGCTTCGAAGCTTCGGTCCATTGATTTGTTTTGTGTAGTAGGCTTCGATTACCAGCCAGTATAAAGATGGCTACGGTGTGTGCTGGATGTGGAATTTTATCTGAACGTTAAAGCTGCACTCCACTTCTTAAGAAATCACGGTGTCCTTCCTTTACAAGTACAGTGCCCACACTGTAAGGTTCCCTGCACTTATAGGGAGGACAGGCGTTCTTAGTATTGTGGCGGGTGGATGAAAATAGCCAAGACAAAGAAAAGAAGGCACTGTATCTTCACGACTTCGGAATACAAAGGAACGTTTCTCGAGGGAACTCATCTCAATGCTTCAGAAATAGTGTGTTTTGTTTGCCAGGGGCTTAAAAAAAACATGGAATCATGACACTTTTTAATTGTTTAAACTGGGCTCCCAGTGCTAGTGTTGACTGGTGGAGTTTTTGCTCTGAGGTGACCGAGTGGTGGTGAGGGGATTGACATGGAGATCCATGAAAGTTTATTTGTAAAGCGCAAATACGATCGTGGTCATATCCTGAGGCAACTTTGGATATTCGGTGGTATTGAGTGAATCTCCCAAAAGTGCTTCATTGTGCCCCTCGTTGACAAGGACAGGAGTGCAGGTACGCTGGTATCTATTATTAAACAATACGTTCAGCCTGGGAGTGTAATTTACAGTGACTCGTGGCGTGCATATAACAAACTGTGCGATGGAGGTTAAACGCACTACATGATGAAGCACAAAGAAGACTTGTGGATCGAAACAATCCCAATATCCACACTCAAAACATCGAGCGGCTGTGGTTGGATCTCAAACAGTAGGCGAAGCAGGCAGGGTTGAGGAGTGACTACTTGAAGCAGTACTTTGCTCGTTATATGTTAATTCACATTCGAAGAAGAACAAGTTCATCACCAATTACTCATCGAGGCCGCTCGACTTTACCGCCTACAGTCGGACAGGCAGCGGTCAGCTGGCCTCTCCGTCGTCATACAGCTACAGGAAGGCGAGTCCGATAGCGAGTCAGATAACGACGCAGCAGCAACAGCGCCGCCACCACAACCAT
>JAXIVD010008046.1:7500-18484 GCA_036785275.1 Cancer borealis | reverse complement strand
AGAGGGAAAACGACAGAAATGGTAGAGGAATAGATGTGTGTAAAAACGAATCGGAATCAAGAGAATCAAAGGAAAACTATGGAAATTGAAAGAGAATTGGGAAAAAAGATGAAAATGTGTGAGGAAATCGTAGGTTAGGATTTTGAGGAATGGAAAGGAAAAGGAAAGGTGAGATGAAGTCAGAAATGGAGGAAAAAACGTTATGAAAGTAGAGGAAAGCAAAGAGAAGGAAAGCATATGAGAAAAGCCATGACTGCAGAAACGGATGATACGGAATGAAACCAAGATGAAACGTAATGAAAAAAAAAAAAAAAAAACGAAGATTAAAGGAATGACGGAAACTTCAAAAAAAAAAATTGAAAAAATGAAGAAGAGATATACTTGACAGGAAAATGTAGATAGGATACTAAAAAGAAAAAATGGAAATGGGAAACGAGAGGATCAAAGGAAGACAGAATAAAAATGTTTTCGCAGGAGGAAGATGGAAGGACAGACGGAGAAAACACGATTTAAAAAGTAAATCTAAAGGAAAAATGAAGAGTCCTAGAATGTGCTCACAAGAAAAGGTAGATTGAGAAAAGTGAAGATGAAATTGACATGTACAAATAAAACTTTTTAAATTCATAATATTGGTATAATTGAATTTGATACTCAGTGGAATCTCTCTCTCTCTCTCTCTCTCTCTCTCTCTCTCTCTCTCTCTCTCTCTCTCTCTCTCTCTCTCTCTCTCTCTCTTTCTCTCTCTCCTCTCTCTCTCTCTCTCTCTCTCTCTCTTCTCTCTCCTCTCTCTCTCCTCTCTCTCTCTCTCTCTCTCTCTCTCTCTCTCTTCTCTCTCTCTCTCTCTCTCATCGTAAAACAATACATTCGTTTACAATCAAACTTGACCATCACCTGACCTGACCTAACCCAGTCTAACTTCCCCTTCAGTTTCTTTCATATACTTCTCATTTTTCCTTATATACACTATTTATCCTCTTTCTCCTTCGTTATTCTATTTTCTTATCTATTTTTACCATCTCTCCTTCACTTCTTATCCAACTCCCTTTTCCTTACTCCCGCTCTGCCTCCATGTATTTCCTCCCCTCCTCCCCTTCCAGCCTCAGGAGGGAGAGTAACGTGCAGATACACACAAGGGAAGCGCCAAAGATGCTCTGCCAAGGGTTTCTCTGCTTCACACAACTTGAATATGTCGACAAGTAACACAAGATATTGATTATCGGAAACCTGCTCACACCTGAGGCTCTTCATACCCCCCACCCCCCACCCACCCCACACCCCTTAACCCCAGAGACACGCCCAATTCTTGAAGACACATAAAAGAGGAGTATTTCTGAGCCTCGCGGAGTAGGAGGCTTGGCAGTGTTATAACTAATTCAACGAACACAAAGACATCCGAGGAAGTGATTGGCTTTTTATCATTATTTTTTGAAAGTTTTACAAAGGATGATGATGAAAACTGGAATGAATGAAAACCATCGTTATTGTTATTCTTGAAGTCTACAGCAAGTTTTAGGAGAACTCTTCACATTTAGGTTTTAACACGCCTTCCTTGCAAGGTTTATAACGTCGTGCCAAGGAGGAGAATAAAATTAGGAAGCCATTTGAGCGCCGTGGGTAATTAAACAGTAATAGGTACAGAGCGTAGGTGGTAATAAGGCCCGTCAGGTGGGCGTCCCAGCCCACTCAATGAAGATATCTTACAAGGAAAACAATTGCATTCATACAACTTTGTAAATTCCGAATGAAAAAAAACATCAACTTTGGAGATAAAATTCAAAATCAATAAAGTAACTTCCTGAAAGTGTTGCCTTACGAGCAACAGGTTTCTGCCTCCTTGGTGGCCTCGGTGGTGGGCCTTGGCACACCTGCACCTCATGGACGACACTCAAGGGGCAGGGACGGCATCAGCGTCCCTACAAGTACAGGTGCCACAACAGTGTGCCGCCACTACGTGCCAACGCAAGGCGTGGCCAAGCCCTGCCGCCCTACCTTGGGGTGCTGAGGCCCGAGAGGCCCAGCTATATAAGTGGTGGTGGTCACAACCACACTCAGGCACTCACCAGGGCCGCGGTGCCATGGCTTGCACCTCTACGACTGCGACGCACCACCTCCTCGCCATGTCCAAGGCGGAGACACAGGCGGCAGAGAGCGTCCCCGTCACAACACCGCGGAATGTTGACGAATAAGCTACGATAAAACAATCAGCTACTGTATTTGTGAGTGGTGCCTTGCTAGTTGCGTGTCACCATAGTACGGTTAGTGCAGTGATAAGCTTGGTGCAGCTAGGATGGATGCGGGGCTACACTACCAGCCCGCCCCCGCCCCGCCCCGCCATACTACGTGGTGCATGTGTGTCCATCCTATGTCTTGGCGGCAACACTGGCTCCACGAGACAGCTGTGTGTGTGTGTGTGTGTGTGTGTGTGTGTGTGTGTGTGTGTGTGTGTGTGTGTGTGTGTGTGTGTGTGTGTGTGTGTGTGTGTGTGTGTGTGTGTGTGTGTGTGTGTGTGTGTGTGTGCACGCGCGCGCACGCGCTTGTAAGCAATTAAATTCTATCACCAAGCAAATTATGATCTTGACAAAAAAAAGGTAGCCAAATGCGCTTCCCTTCCTTCTTCCCATTCTCATTGTTCTGGTGCATCTGCTGGTCTTCCTTCCTTCCTTCCTTCCTTCCTCGGAGTTCTTCCCCGATGTGTGGTGCCGCGCGTCTGTCTCCTGTTCCGTCAGCCCCTCGTCCTCGCCTCCTGCAGCAGCGGCACCACGTTGCTGCCCCGGCCACGCGTGCTCCATGTCACGGTGACACAGGGAAACACTGAGCCGGAAGCTTAGTAATGCAAGGATGTGTCAGGGAAGCGGAAGGGCGGCAACTATGTAGGCGCGGTGAATATATGTGTGTGTGTGCGTGCGTATTACGTCATCATGTTCACTCCATCAGTGTGACCTATGGCGTGACCTGGATGTGACCCGGCGGCTAGATACTAACAGGTGACCACTACTATTGTCTCCCTGAGTTTGGCAGCGTGCAGCCACTACTGAGCTTCTAGTACAGCCAAGCGAGACTAGCGGCGCACCGACACTTGCATTATTCAACCAAGACGCTGGCAGTCACAGCAAACAGATCGGTGATAGATAGATATACAGTCCAAGATAATAGTAATAATGACGTAAAGTAATGCATAGTACAACCAGAAACCTAACACACGAAGAGCTACTGACTGACTGACCTTGAGAATGTGGTGTCAAACTTACATACTGGAAGGAGAAAAGAACACATGTAGGTATATAATAGGCACGAGTATTAAACGACAGATAAGGGAACTATGCATATTAATTATTCATCTCCAAGAAAAATATATATAGCTTGGGAGGGAGACAGATGACAGAAGACGAGAGGAGGGGAGGGGGCGGCGGCCATGACAGCAGCATCCCCTCCCCAACACAGCCTGAACAACAGTAAAGATGGAAAAAGTCATTAAAACTAGAATGATTAAAGATTGAGGGCATTGAGGATGGCACACATCAGTGGTGGCACCCTGGGCGGCCCTGCAGGTGGCACTGGGGGGGAAGAAGAGTTAAGGGAAGGGGGCAAATAGGGGAAAATGGCATAAATAGTCCTTAAACCACAAATAGGATGAGGTTAGATGGACACATTTTACTGCTACTACCAATCCACTAGGAGGGAGGCTGACACACTCTGCTGGGGAGTAAAATAGGGGTGCAATTTAGTAAATGGGGACATGGGGAATAACTGGAAGGAGGAGGAGGAGGAGGGAAGGTAAAGGCAAGGAGCTGCAAGGAGGACGGAGGACAAAGGATGTAAGAACAGTGATTAATGTGATGTGATAAGATGAGATTCCTAGTGACAGCCTTGAGGGGGAGGATCTGAGGCATGGCATGGCAACACACGGCCAGAGTACGGCAGAGGGTACGGCAGAGGGAAATAGAACACAAAGAAACACAAAACATATGACTAAAAAAGGATGAGGTATACTATTAAGGTAAATAAAAAAGTGATAATAAAATTGGGGAAGAAGAATAAAGAGGAATGAGAAGTAAGGTAATGAAAGGGAGGGAAGGAGATACGAAGGAGAGGAGATGAGTGGAGGGATAATAATGTATGGGTAAGGAAAGGATAACGGAGGGAAGAGAAGGATATATAGTACATAAAGGAATGGTAGATGCAAGGATAATGACACACACACACACACGCACACACACACACACACACACACACACACACACACACACACACACACACACACACACACACACACACACACACACACACACACACACACACACACACAGGGATGCATAACACTTCGTATGTTTGGCTACTTCAAAGGAATTCTTAAGAGTGTTGGAAAAATTGTGCACGTGTTTCAAAATGATTCGTTTGCATGTATCAATAAATATAACACAACAATGAGGAAAATAAAAAATAAAAATAAATAAATAAATAAATAAACGAGGTTGTTGCAGTTACCATGGTGATGATAAATACAAAAAATATACATAAGTGAAAAAATTAATAGATTGAAAAAAAATAAATAAATAAATAAAAACATCAAAATATCAAACGATGTATTGTATAAAAATGAGACTATGATGTTTTTTTGGAGTGAGTTTAATAATAATAATAATAATAATAATAATAATAATAATAATAATAATAATAATAATAATAATAATAATAAACAGAATAATAAATAATAAGCACAAACAATTACTCCGATACACACCAACACAAACAAACAAACAAACAAGCAAACAAACAAACAAACAAACACACCACCATACCCACTACAAAAAAAAAAAAAAGAGAAAAAACAAAAACAAAAACAGACAAAAGAAGAAAACAAAAAGACAAACAAACAAACAAACACACAAACAAACAAACATACATTACAACACAAGTAACCAAAGACAGTGAGAAAAAAAAAAAGAGAGGACAAGACAACCAATTCATAATAAAATAAAAAAAAATAAAAAAAAAATAAAGGAAATAAAAAAAAAAATAACACTCTTCTTAATGAATACGACAAGACAGCTGGCAGAAAAAAAAGAAAAAGAAAAAGAGAAAGAAAGAAAGAAAGAGAGTTTAAAGGAGAGGGGGGGGGGGTAGGAGAGGGGAAAAAAAGGGGAAGGTGCTGGACTGACAATGAGACAATTAAAAGGATAGTGAAGGAGTAGCGTGTAATTACCAACCACAAAGGAAGACAAGAAGTGCCATTAAACCCGAAGAGGAGGAGGAGGAAGAGGAGGAGGAGGAGGAGGAGGAGGAGGAGGAGGAGGAGGAGGAGGAGGAGGAGGAGGAGGAGGAGGAGGAGGAAGAGGAGGAGAAGGAGGGTACCAGTGTCATTAAGAAAGACAAGGTAGCAAGAGGAAATTAGCAGAAGCAGACAACAGCACATTTAGAAAGCAGAACACATTTAGAAAGCAGAAGAACACATTTAGAAACCAGCAGAACACATTTAGAAACCAGCAGAACACATTTAGAAACCAGCAGAACACATTTAGAAAGCAGAACACATTTAGAAACCAGCAGAACACATTTAGAAACCAGCAGAACACATTTAGAAACCAGCAGAACACATTTAGAAACCAGCAGAACACATTTAGAAACCAGCAGAACACATTTAGAAAGCAGAACACATTTAGAAACCAACATAACACATTTAGAAAGCAGAACACATTTAGAAACCAGAAGAACACATTTAGAAACCACACACACAAGTAGGTCTTAAGGAAGATAACGTGAATTAAGTCACATTGAAGGTAAGGGGAAAAAAGGGGAAAAAAAGGGGAAAAAACTAAAACAAGGTAAAGCAAGGAAACATGTTCATAAAAGGAGGGACACACACACACACACACACACACACACACACACACACACACACACACACACACACACACACACACACACACACACACACACACACACACACACACACACAGCTGTAGGTAAGGAGGAGGGAAACACTTGGCTTGGATGGGAACAGGAGGAGGAAGAGGAGGACGACGACGAGGAGGAGGAGGAGGAGGAAGAGGATGATGATGATGATGATGACGATGATGGCAGAAAGGACAATGACAAGGAGACAAAGGATAACAAATGACAGTCTAGAAATGACTTTTAATAGAACGTTAACGACAGAAAACAAAACAAAACAAAACGAAACAAAAATATGAAGGTTAAAATGCAATGAAATGAAGTGAAACGCAACATTTTTTTTTTTTCGTTAATGCATTTATAGTGATTTTTTTTTTCCCATTTCATTTATTTTATCTATTTTATTAGTGTTCATGTTATTGTAATGTTCGTTCTGTCTAGCACACTAAAGGGAGGGAAGACTGACTTAAACACAACACTGACTTAAAACTGACTTAAATACACCACTAAAGGGAGGGAGACTGACTTAAATACAACACTGAAGGGAGGAAGACTGACTTAAACACAACACTGACTTAAACACAACACTGACTTAAAACTGACTTAAATACAACACTAAAGGGAGGGAGACTGACTTAAAGACAACACTGAAGGGAGGAAGACTGACTTAAATACAACACTGACTTAATACTGACTTAAATACAACACTAAAGGGAGGGATACTGACTTAAATACACCACTGATAGAAGGCAGACTGACTTAAATACAACACTGACTTAATACTGACTTAAATACAACACTAAAGGGAGGGAAGACTGACTTAAATACAACACTAAAGGGAGGGAAGACTGACTTAAATACAACACTGACTTAAAACTGACTTAAATACAACACTAAAGGGAGGGAAGACTGACTTAAATACAACACTGACTTAATACTGACTTAAATACAACACTAAAGGGAGGGAAGACTGACTTAAATACAACACTGACTTAAAACTGACTTAAATACAACACTGAAGGGAGGGAAGACTGACTTAAATACAACACTGACTTAAAACTGACTTAAATACACTACTGAAGGGAGGGAAGACTGACTTAAATACAACACTGACTTAATACTGACTTAAATACACCATTGATGATAGGATGATGGGATGTAAGAGTGCAATGATCTCTCTTCTAAGGTCATGAGGTTTTATAGGAGGGAGTCGTGTGGGCAGGTCGTAAGCAGGTAAAGGCAGTCGTAAGCAGGTAAAGGCAGAGGTAAGCAGACAGAGTGAGGGAGGAAAGGAAATTAGCAAAAGGATTAGATTAAGGTAATTAAGGTGAGGAAAACAAACGTGATGTGGCTGAGAAAAGGAGAGGGGAAGAGAGGAAAATATAGGATAGGTGAGGAAAAGTGAGGAAAAGAGAGGAAAAGAGAGGAAAAGAAAGGAAAAGAGAGAAGAGAGGAAAATTGAGGAAAGAGGGAAAAAGTGAGGAAAGGTAAGGAAAAGAGAGGAAGACAAAGGAACATAGAGGAAAAGAGAGGAAAAGAGAGGAAAATAATAAGTGAAACATCAATACCAATGACAAAAAAAGTGATGTAGCTAAGGAAAACAAAGGAAAATAGAAGAAAAGAGACGAAACGAGAGGAAAATAAAGGAAAATAGAAGAAAAAAAAGACGAAACGAGAGGAAAACAAAGGAAAATAGAAGAAAAGAGACGAAATGAGAGGAAAACAAAGGAAAATAGAAGAAAAGAGACGAAACGAGAGGAAAACAAAGGAAAATAGAAGAAAAGAGACGAAACGAGAGGAAAATAAAGGAAAATAGAAGAAAAGAGACGAAACGAGAGGAAAATAAAGGAAAATAGAAGAAAAAAAAGGCGAAACGAGAGGAAAACAAAGGAAAATAGAAGAAAAAAAAGGCAAAACGAGAAGAAAACAAAGGAAAATAGAAGAAAAAAAAGGCAAAAGGAGAGGAAAACAAAGGAAAATAGAAGAAAAAAAAGGCAAAAGGAGAGGAAAACAAAGGAAAATAGAAGAAAAAAAAGGCAAAACGAGAGGAAAACAAAGGAAAATAGAAGAAAAAAAAGGCAAAAGGAGAGGAAAACAAAGGAAAATAGAAGAAAAAAAAAGGCAAAAGGAGAGGAAAACAAAGGAAAATAGAAGAAAAAAAAGGCAAAACGAGAGGAAAACAAAGGAAAATAGAAGAAAAAAAAAGGCAAAACGAGAGGAAAACAAAGGAAAATAGAAGAAAAAAAAAGGCAAAAGGAGAGGAAAACAAAGGAAAATAGAAGAAAAAAAAAGGCAAAAGGAGAGGAAAACAAAGGAAAATAGAAAAAAAAAGGCAAAACGAGAGGAAAACAAAGGAAAATAGAAGAAAAAAAAAGGCAAAAGGAGAGGAAAACAAAGGAAAATAGAAAAAAAAAGGCAAAACGAGAGGAAAACAAAGGAAAATAGAAGAAAAAAAAAGGCAAAAGGAGAGGAAAACAAAAAGCGAAACATGAATACTAATGACAAAAAATAACTTTAATTAAAAAAAAAGTAGAAGACACCCAAAAAATTCTCTCATTCTAAAACAAAACAAAAGAAGAAAGAAAAAAAAGAAATAGGATGAAAGTACCGGGACCTCCCCCCCGAAAAAAAAAAAAAAAAAAAAACTATCAACACGAGCTCTACAAGTTTTTAATGAATGTGGAACAGCGGCGTTAATGAGAGAAGAAAACAACGCGGTACATACATACAATAAAAAATAAAATAAAATAAAAAAAAACTAGTCGTCTCAAAAAAAAAATACTGAAACTGGAGTTGAAATCATAACTTTCAAATTATACAAGAACATGAGGGAATGTGAAAGAATATTGCACCTGAGTTTAATAATCTGACAAAACACACTTCACCTTGCAGCAAAAACATAATGGCGAACTAACGAATGAAAAATAAGAGGACTAATAATGATAAAGAGAGGATGATTACAAGGGGGAAGAGGAAGTGGAGACGTGAGTGGAGGTGATAAGGTGGAGGAGGAAGGAAGGCGCCTCTGTGTGGGGTGGAGAGAGTGGCTTCATAACTGATAAGGAAAGGTGCGTCTGTCCCCTCAGGTGTGTGTGTGTGTGTGTGTGTGTGTGTGTGTGTGTGTGTGTGTGTGTGTGTGTGTGTGTGTGTGTGTGTGTGTGTGTGTGTGTGTTTTCGTAACGGGTAAAATTCTGCAGCGTAATCGCACCAATCTAAATTTTTGTAATGAACAGTAAAACACACACACACACACACACACACACACACACACACACACACACACACACACACACACACACACACACACACACGCACACACACACACACACGCACACACACACACACATACACACACACGGTCATCATTACCTCACACACTTTATTATTATTATTATTATTCTCTCTCTCTCTCTCTCTCTCTCTCTCTCTCTCTCTCTCTCTCTCTCTCTCTCTCTCTCTCTCTCTCTCTCTCTCTCTCTCTCTCTCTCTCTCTCTCTCTCTCTCTCTCTCTCTCTCTCTCTCTCTCTCTCTCTCTCTCTCTGCGCCTTGATCTCCGTGTTCCCGTGGCTGAGGTTGATCATGGTCCACCTCCATGGAGGATTCCTCAGCCACAAGTCACCTTTACTCCCACCTCCAAGGCAGACCCACCACTACTGCAGAAACAACTAGCACTGGAGCACACCAGTGCAGTGTCCTCCTCCGTACCTGCCGCGTGCCATCTCTACGTGGACGGTTCCGTGCAGCTAGACGGCAGTGCGGGGTGCGCTATGTACTCAACTGACGTAGAACCACCGGAGGGAGGCTGGGCTGGCAGCAGACTGCCTAACTCGTCCAGTTCCACCTACTGCGAGTTACGGGGACTCCTGCTGGCCATTGCATTTCTCTGCGAACGACAATTGCATGGCGTGATCTTGTGTGACTCTCAGTCTGCCCTTCAAGCCATCTCGTCTCCACAACCCACACACCGCTGCCAAGTTAATAAAATTTTGCATCAATTAGTCTCAGCTCTGGACAGTTCTCTCAAGGTACAGTTCGTATGGATTCCGTCCCATGTTGGCATTACAGCTAACGACACAGTGGATCTCCTCGCAAAAGACGCCTGCAGACTCCCTCTGCCCGACGGCGCCACACCCTCCCTCCGTTGCTACAAAAAGATGATACACGCAGCAGCTCATCTCTCCACACACCACCGCACGGAAGCTGAGCGGCCTCAGAGTGTATCTATCCAGCACTATGACCACTTCCGTCTATCCCCACCAAAGTATCGCCGACACGGTCTGATGGTTCGGAGACACAACATTGTGTCTGCTCGGCTTCGGCTTGGTTACCGACCAGTGTGGCAAGTGTCTGATGCTGGGGACATTTCTCACTTCTCCAACTGCAAGCTGTGCGACACACTCAACGCTAATAGTCTGCACCACTACTGCCTCGAGTGCCCCTCGGTCAGTGATATGCTGCCTCAGGCTCGGCCCTTGCTCAGTGTTTGTGACTATCTTCTAAAAGACAATAATTTGGATGTCATTCTGGTGCGACACCCACACTTCGGTGGGTGCTGACCGCTATTCTGTTCTGTGAGTGTGTGTTCTGCGAGACACAGATAACCCTTGTGGCAATCAACCTCGTCACTTCCCTAATGGGAAGTCACGTGTAAACAAATATTGTCTGTATTACAATGGTCTGCCGCTCTTTGAGCGTAATAAATTGATAAAAACAAAAAAAAAAAAAAATCTCTCTCTCTCTCTCTCTCTCTCTCTCTCTCTCTCTCTCTCTCTCTCTCTCTCTCAAGGCCAAGACAGCACCGTTACGTCACCTTGCCGTGTTCTATCCTCACCTGCGACACGCCATTAATCGCAACACATTTTCAACCTGCATTTTCGGCCCCAAAGCGTCCGCGGACCCACCAGCCTCGACTCATTACCTGCCGGGCTAACACCTGCTACTCCCACCTCACGCTAATGCTCACCTTATTGTTTTCAAGTTGATGTATTATGGAGCTTAACTTTCAACTCTATTTATAACGCATGTTTGCCAAGTATACGATCAGAATATATGTTACGGTTAGTGTACGTGGGTTAGTGAAAGGTGATGTTAG
>JAXIVD010008046.1:0-2500 GCA_036785275.1 Cancer borealis | reverse complement strand
CCTCTGTGTGGTGGTGTGTGGTGGTGGTGGTGGTGGTGGTGAGGGTGGTGGTGGTGGTGGTGGTGTGGAGGGGTGAGACTGACGAGAGGGTGGTGATGGGTGAAGAGGGCCGACTGGAGGTTTGAGGAGAGGGAGAGGAGGAGAAGGAGGAGGAGGAGAGAAGGAGGAGGAGGAGGAGAGAAGGAGGAGGAACAGTTGACATGGGGACAACATACAGTTAAGCTTTCACCTGGAGAACACACAAAAATGAGACATTACATGGAGGAGGAGGAGGAGGAGGAGGAAGAGGAGATTCACGGAAGACCAGAGTTCAAGTGTCTTTCTCCGCCAACAAACAGAAGACCTCAACGGTGGGATAAACAGGAACAGGAGCAAAAAAAAAAAAAGAAATAATAACTCTTGTGATGATAAATACTCAAGGTCATGTGTCTTAATTGAGGGTGACACTTGTCCCTCCACACCCTGACGCTGCGGGAGGGTGACAGGGGTGAGGAGGGAGACCAGTCAGGGTGTAGAGGGAGGAAGGAAGGGAAGGATAAAGGAGGGGAGGAAGGATAGGCTGTAGAGAAGAGGACAAAAGGATATCATTAAAATATTTATGACTATTTAATGAGAATATGGAACATAGATGATGACGGTGATGATGATAATGGTAGTGGTGATAGTCAAGAGGAGGGAGGGAGGAAAGGAGGGAGGGAGGGAGGGAAGGAGGGAGGGAGGAGAGAAGGGAGTAAAGGTATACACGCAAAAATGAGGGATGAAGGAGGAATAACAAGCAATTTGGAGGGAATGAGGCAGCAGAACACACATGGGGGGGCGGGGGGGGCAGGGGGGCGAGGGGGGGGGCGGGGGACGGGGAAGGTTCATCAGGCAGACTCATTATAACTCTGAAAAAAAAGACAGTATTGCTAACTAGGGTTGAGTAAGGGGGCAGGGGCAGGGGCAGGGGCAGGGGCAGGGGACTAGCTAGACAAAGGGACAAAGGGGACACATAAGGGGTTAGATCCCATTAATAAAGAGTCTTAAACACTACCCTGAGCCGACCACTGATGTGTGACGCTGGCAGGACAAAACCCGTTGTTCCCGCTACTCTCTAGTATAAAAGAATCACAATAATAAGGAGCAAAGTAAAAAATGCAACACTAGAGGGAGAGGCTGAGGCAAGGCCAGGCTAAGGGCCAAGGGCTAAGGGCTAAGGGCTAAGGGCTAAGGGTAGAGACATGCTGGATGCTAAGGGCGGACCACTGATGTGAAGAAAGCTAGCTGCTCACAGTAATCTTGACTTCCACCTTTACAATATATCTCTAATGAAATAAAACACTTGTTATTGATGCAGTAATAATAAGAATCATGAAAGAAGAACAAAAACAACTTATCACTTCTTCATAAAAAAATCTTCGTATCGCCTAATCATCCAATATAATATCATGAGGTAATAATCATTGTTTCATTAATTAAGGGTGATTAAGGGTGATTAGGGTCACCACACAGGTGACCCGCACTCACTACACCTACACAACCCCTACAATCAAACAATGGCGGGCCGGATAGGGAAAAAAAGGTCTACACTACGTCACTGCCGCTCTGGTACACTGACCCAGAGTACTCAAAACCAAAAAACTCGAGGCAGTGACGGTACCAACAATCACTGACTGCTGGGAAAACTCAACAAAACCTTCTACGTCCCGCTGGCCACGCAGGGGTCACGCCCACGCCCACGCCGCCACACACTTGCATTACACAAGCGTCACACTCATTACCGTGAACACTGCAATCCATTACTGACAAACAACGTAATGGACACTAAAAAGACTGGATTAACTTGACTTTGAATTCATAATCTCAGCTTTAAAAGGACACAATCTATCGTATGTCTAAGTTTATTGCCTTGCTTTATTTTGTTGTAATTTTGAATGAGTGTGTGGCGCTAAGTGGGGGCGGCGGCGGGGGCTGCGACCCTGCTGGAGACACTGAGGGGTTAATACTGGTAACAGAGGGCGGGAGGAACGGGAGGGACGGGAGGAGGAGGAGGAGGAGGAGGAGTACTTACTTTGATGCATCAATGAAGTAGATGACCAGAGAGGCAATACTGAGGATGAACACCAGCACCACCTGCAGAGAAGAGAAGCTAATTAACACACAGGTGGACAGGTAGACAGACACGGCAAACACTCACGAAAAACAGGAGATACATTAATTAATATACAGGTAATTACAAGACAATGGAAGATAGTTTTATTAATGAAATGTTTAATCAATAACCACAGATGGAAAAATACATTAATATCCACGTATATAATTTTTGAAAGACAAGAAGATAAAAGAGGAAAAAAATAACACAACACACCGAAGACATATGAACAAACTTTAAATAAACAATGATCCACAGATAAATAAATAACTTTACTAATTAAATCTTACATAACAAAAACTAACCCTTCATCACCTCACGTCAACTTAATACAATAATAATAAGAAAAAAACCTGCAATGTGTCTTAT
>JAXIVD010008045.1:0-18485 GCA_036785275.1 Cancer borealis | reverse complement strand
GAAGGAGTTTGATTGCAGGTGAATGCAACTTTTACTGTAGGTATGATAATTCCTGGGGGGCAGAGTGAGAGCTTGTTCCTACACTTTCCATATCTCTCTCTCTCTCTCTCCTCTCTCTCTCTCTCTCTCTCTCTCTCTCTCTCTCTCTCTCTCTCTCTCTCTCCTCTCTCTCTCTCTCTCTCTCTCTCTCTCTCTCTCTCTCTCTCTCTCTCTCTCTCTCTCTCTCTCTCTCTCTCTCTCTCTCTCTCTCTCTCTCTCTCTCTCTCTCTCTCTCTCTCTCTCTCTCTCTCTCTCTCTCTCTCTCTCTCTCTCTCTCTCTCTCTCTCTCTCTCTCTCTCTGGTTCCTATTTACTTTTGTTCACCCTTGATTCTCCTAGACTGTGACCAGGAGCTATGAATATATAACTGATCTGTTCATTGTAGATTGGCACTGAGCATGATACTGATTAAGAAAATACATACTTGTGAAATCTCTCAAGAATTGTGATGAACCGTGCGTGAGACATCTAATGCAGGTGTAAATTCTTATGGTGCTTTTTTCTTGACCTCTAGTTTGATGGGAGTAATATGTCTCTAAGTTTATCAATCTATCTGTCAACATGAATAGCCAAGAGGTGGAAGTTCTAGTTTGAAACAATGGATCAGTTTCTATCATTGGCACTGGACTGATGGTATTGGATTTATGCCATCCATATATCTATCAAAGTCTGACTGTTAACGACAATGTTGATATAATGATTGTTGTTGCTGATTGTTGCGGTTTTGTTAACACTAATTCTGTCCTCTAACGTAAGTCTTCTAGAAATGACTATGAACTGTTATGGATTCTCTGTCACTTGCCTAACCGAAGAGGAAAAGTCTTATAGATAATCTTTTGAACTTTTCTTCAATGATGGTTTCGCTTTAACTCTGGTCTGCCAAATGATCTGTAGTTATTATTATATATCTTTTTTTCTTTCTAGAATCATAGGAAGAAAACAAGCCAATTAATTTAACTTAGGCCTGAATAGACTAAGGACTGATTTTGTGATCTTTGACATGTAGCATCAGTTTTTTTTTCCTCTTCTTCGCCTCCCTTCCACCCGCCAGCCACGCCTCCCTCCCACCAGTCACGTATTGAGGGCATTAAAGTAACTATTCTTCAACGGCCTCCCTCCTCACTTCTTTCCTCCATCTCTTCAGGCTTCTCGCACACACTAATAAATCTTACTGGCTTAGAATACATGTTAATCCTCCACCCATTCAGGCTTCTCGCACACACTTACAAATTTCTCTGGCTTAGAATGCATGATCTGTAATTAGATTTCTGATACAGCTTTACAGTATATATATAGCAAACTAAAACCCAAACAACACTGCACATAACTGACCGACTAATGCCATAAATCCCTACGTGAGCATAAACATATTATAAAATATTGATGGGAAATTTACAAATGGCTGTTTGAAATTTTATACAAATGTACTTAATGAAGAAGAGGCAGTGGTGAAACACTTTAATGGCAGCTTGTCATCCCTTAATTAACATGATGGGAATGGATTAGAGCTGCGCGTCACTCTGAGGTCAACTTCGCCTCTTTGCCTCTTTGAGTGTCTGTGGTCGATACAAATTACTCTTATGGGGAATGCATGGACTAAAATCTATAACAACCTCAAAAGCAAGACGATAGCTAAACTGACTACTAGGGAAAAGGAAAAAAAGATGTCGTTCTCAGCCTGGTGCCACAGTTAAAGGGTGTTCATCCGCTATGGTAGATGTCATTGGTGAGCAGCACGAACACACGATCAACATGTAATATTATCGTTCTACATTTTCCTTGATCATGGTCGTAACCTTCTCTCTTACACACCAGCAAAATTATTCATCAGCAGATATGTGTGTGTGTGTGTGTGTGTGTGTGTGTGTGTGTGTGTGTGTGTGTGTGTGTGTGTGTGTGTGTGTGTGTGTGTGTGTGTGTGTGTGTGTGTGTGTGTGTGTGTGTGTGTGTGTGTGTGTGTGTGTGTGTGTGTGTGTGTGTGTAGATATTTCATGTTAAGTAAGTTTCAAGGCTTTTAGATGTGGGAGGATTAAGAAGCGGGCGGACCAAGTGACACCGTATCTGGGGTTGGCCACGACTAAGGGAGGCCAACACAAGTGTAAGGCTATAATCTAGGGGCCACTGTGCCATTAATAATACACAACCTGCACGTGGCCGATACGCGCTGCTGTATTATCTAGTCCATGTTTAGTTGTAAGTAGTAAACAAGGAAGGAAACGGGTTCGAACCCTACTCAGGTCGCTAAGGATTTTTCACTGACAGGGAGTGGTAACTGTTCCCCTTGAACAAGAGAATGAGAGTGTGTAACGTATGGGAGGAGTTAGCCTTACCCAGTGATCCGTCTCTATGAGCTTTGAGCTCTTTTGAGGACGGTACCTAATGGCTGACAATCACGATTCCAGCGCGTGATCCTGCAGACCAAGGTGAATTACACACATACACATTGTCTCTCTCTCTCTCTCTCTCTCTCTCTCTCTCTCTCTCTCTCTCTCTCTCTCTCTCTCTCTCTCTCTCTCTCTCTCTCTCTCTCTCTCTCTCTCTCTCTCTCTCTCTCTCTCTGATAGGAAATAGAATAGATAATGAATTTTCAAAGGAAGCAATCTGAAAAACGTAAATCAATAATGTTAGCTAGGCTCCATATAATAGGCCTGGTTTTTATGTACATATTCAATATTTGTATGGTCTGTTTTCTTCAATAACTAGTTAAATAAAGAACGAGTTTAACCAAGTAGTGACCCTGAACTCCTCCGCCCTCATTACAACCCTCCACCCCCTCAGCTCCTCTGTTTAGCTGTATCCCTTCATCTCATCCCAAATCTAGAGATTCTCTACCTGTCATTCTCCGTCAAGAGGGACTACATAGAGTCATCACCCGTAATAATCAAGACTTTATGATACACGAGTATTACACTTACGGCTCTATCAGTAATGATAGGCAAGCAGGAGTGGCTAATACATGTGACTAGGTAAGGGTAACTGAAACTAGAACGTCACCATTGCTGTATCGCCCTACCAAGCTACATTAGCTGCCCTACCATCCGCTAACGCATAATGATAGACTCGGACTCGCTCTTTGCTTTACAAAATCTTCAACAACATGAGATGAAGGATAAAACCCATCTTGTCACTTCCATTCTTACTGTAGCAGCTAAAATCAATGCACCATCTATCACACTACACTGGATTCAGAAACACGGAATAGGAGGCAACGAAAAGGTAAAACAATTCTGCCAGACAGGCTACAACCAGGGTTGGGTAGAATTTCCATTTACTTTTCTATATTGAATCCCACTTTTTAACAGTATACTCATTATTGTGTATATACGAAAACTACTAACTTTAGTGCTTTACGAATCTGTGACGGGAATTGTTTTTATCACAAAGTACTTGGACTTAAATACATTCGCCTGTACTTGAACCCAACCCTGGATGCAACTAGCTACATTTGTAATTACGTATAATCCAGCTTTTGCAAAGACTTTACGGCGCATTTTGTCCAATGCACAGCTTCTGAATAACATGAAGAGCCCGCGAACAGGGGATCACACTCTACCTCTTTATACACAACTATGACACACACAGACCCTTGCCCATGAACCCACTGTTCGGCAGAGACAGAAGAACTAATCCTGCACTATGTTCTTGAAAGCCCGGTAACTCAGTCTCCATCCTTTAAGATACACACCTGTGACGCAATTAAGGCCTTGCCCTACAAGTTGGAATAAAATTTTTCTTGCCACACACGCCACTTCATGCTCTCTTTAATTTATCATTGCGGCTTACTAGCTCTCCGCTAATATCTTATAATTAAGGAGGCACGATTCTGATGGTGTCTAGGGGTAACCCGTGTCCTCTTCTTTGAAGATGACAAATATAACCTAGTAACGTGTCACAGTGGAGGCGCTGAGGACTTGTCGCGTCACGGTGGAGTGAGGCAGGCATGAGAAATTCGTAGGGTGAAGGCTTAGAGAGGGGGAGCAGCCTTAGTCGGTGACAAGTCAAGTGATAAAGACTGGCATGCCAGTCTGGCTGCTAGTGGGCCTGAAGCAACACTCAACATTATAACCTGTCCTCACTCTTCGCCCCAGCACGCTCTAGGTGGGTAAACTCTGTTGGTAGGTAGTCTGATTACACCATCAAGCAAGAGTACATAGATACTGGAGTGTCGTTCCTTAAAATTATCAACATGAACCCGATTGATTAAAGTCGTTCTTGTACTCAGCTAAGGTGTTTTCATTAATTTTCAGCGTCGCTCCTGATGACTGCACGGAGGTAATGTAATATTAAGGTTGGTTATGAAAATGATAAGTGAATCGCAATACTGCCTTCAATCTATGCTTCTTATGAGCTTTTGTTCATTGAAGTATAGTGTCTGCGGTAGTGTTACCTCCTCCAAAGATGATACTGATCTTAGTGGTATTGCAAAAAAGGCTGCCTTCACTTAATGTCTCTGTAGTAATATAACAGCTATAATATATCTCCAAACACATCAAGGAAGCTCCCAAGGTGTGATTGCAATGAGTGCCAGTTTCGGTAAAGCATAGGTTGCTTTAGAACGAGAGCCTAACAGCTTGCGTACTGGGAAGCTCTTGAGAAGCTCTTCAACACCATCACTGTGCTCATCATTTTGTTAACACCTTTACTTGTTAGTGGAACAGCCTTCAAGTAGAAGAGCAAGTCAGATTGATTTATAAAAGTAAAAATTTCCTATCAGAAAAATACTGTATTCATTAAAGTATAAAATAAAAAAAATAAAATCGTCACTGGTAGCTATATATCTTTTCTTTATCTCGTACTACATATGGTATCATCTCTTAGTAATGAAAGCTCTTTCATTAAATCTTAAATTATCCAAATTGATATTAAATATACATTACAAATTTAACATATGTAAAACAATATCCATAACACGTATTTGCCACCCACATGATTATCAAGAACGTAAACACTAGGGAGGTGCGTTGTTATTGTATAGTCAGTGTGGTAAGAACAAAGTAAAGTAGCATATCTTACTGCCACATCATATTTTTTCCCTTGAGGTACGAAAATTGCTTGTGCAAAATACGCTGCCAGGCGCACGAGCCTATGCGGTGCATTCAGATTGACGAACAAGTCAACAGCCGTAACAGTAGTTTCGTGTTATATTCCTGATTAAAGCAATCAGCATTCCTTTGTGACCAACTTTGGTGCATTTCACCAATTTAAACTTGATATTCATTTGTATTTTATTGAAATGGAGCTGAACAGGGTTCGAACCTGGGTAACAGGTGGGGACGTTAACCGATGAACCACGGAAGTGGTGTGTGTGTGTGTGTGTGTGTGTGTGTGTGTGTGTGTGTGTGTGTGTGTGTGTGTGTGTGTGTGTGTGTGTGTGTGAGAGAGAGAGAGAGAGAGAGAGAGAGAGAGAGAGAGAGAGAGAGAGAGAGAGAGAGAGAGAGAGAGAGAGAGAGAGAGAGAGAGAGAGAGAGAGAGAGAGAGAGAGAGAGAGAGAGAGAGAGAGAGAGAGAGAGAGAGAGAGAGAGAGAGAGAGTGAGAATTTTTTTTTTTTTTTTACTTTATTATACAGATGTTAGTCTTTTGCTCAATAAGATTGATTTAAAAAAATGAACTAGATAAATATAGACAATATAGTTCTGCATGCTAGGGTTAACAAGAGAGCGCTACTCCTCTCACTAAGTCGTTATGATTAAGGACATTAATTAAGAGAAGGATGGGAGTGGTGAAGTAAGGAAATATTTACTTTAATAGTGAAAACAATGATAAAATTAGAGTTACGGGTTGCATGGTGTTAGCATAAAGCTTAGGTTAAATGTGTTTACTGAGATTAATAAAAACAAATCTATGTATTTTGCTGACTACTAGACTCTTAACTGACTTAATCTTTTCCTCCTAACCCCATGAACATGCTGAACATTCAAAAGACTTCCAGTATTTACTCCTGACATTAGCATTAGACTGCCTCACACACTCGCGTTTTAGGTAAATTTACATGAGATCGTCAGCGGGTAAGGCGGTGCTTCCACTGAAACACTTGCAGCTTAATTTTGTCTTTAAACGATTTCTGGTCAACGACAAAATGCTTTTTATGTTTAGTGCGGTACACCACTGATGTACCGCATATCTCGCTCCAGTGTGTAAGCATGTAAACAATACTTTGATCAATGTCGGTGTTTAAGTTGTAAAAAATTGAATGTCAAACTCATATCTGTGTGACTTCTGTTGAAAGCATTGTCAGAGGGCAGTAAAAATTGAGGCGTAGTGATGCTCTACGTGACTACGTGCTCACTAGAGAGAAGATGACTCGAACATTCCCGACATCATAGTCAATCCTTCAAGAAACCTGGGAGTCATGAAAGGAGACGCCTGAAAACCCCAATACCAATGTCTAACAAGGCCATCAGACTACTTCACAGTAAAGAGATTTAGCAGCGCATGTATGCATGTTCTCGTTTTAATGAGGCTACATTCACCGGTTCAGTCTGGTCGGTCGCCTTATTACGAGGCAACCACGACAAGTAAGCACCTTTGTGTGAATGCAGGTAAACCTTTCATAAGCGGTTTGGAGGATTAACATTTAATTCCACGTCGTTACCTAACCAGAAACACGGACAGGTTATTCCGTGTGGACCATGCGCACGCGTATGTGTGGGTGGGTGTCTATGATTTTTTTTCACCCATGGTCTTGATGATCCTGTGCTAGACTCCCGGAGAGAGCTTAGAGCTCATATAATCCAGTTTATGGGTAAGAGTGTAACTTTTCACACACCACACATCCCCATCCTCTTGGTCAAGGAGAACAGTGTTGCTCAATCATCAATGATAACTTTGTAGGGTAGAGTGTGGTAAGAAGCCCCCTCAAGGAAAGATATTTATTATATCTACAATTTAGCAACTATTCTTCTGAAACAGATATAGTTAGAAAGCTTGGTTAATTTACTATTTATACTTAAATCCAAGTCCATCTGCTTTGTATAGCAGTGCAAATGTGAATTATAATAAATGTAAAATATAAGCCTTTTATCCCATGCTTGGAGTAAGAAGCCCAGAGAGAGGGCTTTTTATCCCACATTGGTTTTCTCAATGAAGTAAGTATTTAATGTCACTTGGGTTGTTTTGAGTGTCGGCTCCGTTTGACCTGTTGGGATCACCGGTGTTAAGGTATGGATGTTCTCTTTCAGTTTCTTTCCCCCAAAGAACCAGAGAAGTGCTAGACTTTTAGCATTTTCGGTTATGATAAAAGCCAGAAACGCATCCTCAGCATGTTAAATCCAGTTGATCCATGCTTATTATTGATTCATGTCATTAAATCCGAACGGTTGTAAAGTAGGAGTTGCATGTGCCATCTTGCGCACACGCAGAAGCTAGTAGTCGTCCTAGTTGTTGTAAGGAATTTTAGTAGATCTTTGTCGCCACTTTACTGTTCCTTACTGGGGCTATTGATACATTTCAGAAGCATATCACCATTATTATCCTTATAAACAGTTAATTACAATGAGTATTATAATTACTCTATGATTTTTAAGCTCAGTTGAATTACAACAACAATTACCCTTTTTTTAAATCTTATGTCAGCAACCTATTTATGTGAATGTAATCCTTAAGTAAGCAAAAATATAAGTAAATCACTGGTTGGTTGCATGCTCACGAAACTCACCACGGACTGACGTTCGCAACTTGTCGCGCCGGTGTTGTAAGAGGCACGTGCCAGTCAGGCTGACGGTGGGGTGGGGATTGTAGTGTAGAGGATGAAGTGAGTGTACGACAGAGATGCTACGAGAAGAGCGGTCATGATGTGCTATTTTTAAGTTTCCAAACGTCTGCATTGTAAAGCGTTGAAGCAAATATGTGAGTCACAGCAATATATCGTAAAAAAGCGACGAAATGGGACGGACAGAGGGACGGAAAACCCCTTCCTCTGCATTCTCTCCTATCAAAAGACAAGGCGCATAGATGAGGGAAGAATAAAGTCTCCCTGAACCCTAAATGCCTTATAAATACTTATGAGTAATTGCAATAAATTATGTTTGATATGTAAAAATAAAATTAATAGTAAATAAATTACTAAAAACACACAAGCCATACGAAAGGAAATGGGCAAGTAGCTTTGTTTTTTTGAGTTAAAAATAAAACTGGTCGGGTACCCGTTCTTCATCCAATAGTGCTGAACCATTAGAGTTGGAAAATATGCTTCCAGGTCGAGGAATATTGCCCCTTGACCACAATTTCTGGCTGCATCACTTGTCAGACATAAAAAACATCTTAGTAATTTTGATAAATTTGCTGAACATATGATGAACATCATATTCCACTTGGTTCCACATATTCCCATATTCGTCTTTACGTCGTATCAAGTACATTGTAAAGCACATCTGAATAATAAATCCAGTTCGAACTCCATGAGGACGTGTTACGATTTAAGTTTTCTTTTGTTTCAGGGGGCCGTTACAGGGACAGGTAAGTTAGTGGTGTGATTGACTCGAGCGACCAACGCAGGCAAAGGGTGCGAGCCGCTTGCTGCCAGGACGCCCCCACCTAAGGCCAGCTCTCATATTGGCACTTGGCATCTACAACTTATACATATAAATGCTATTTCTAATCCCCCTAACCTGGGATACCAATGTGGATTCTTTTGTTATAAGATAGTGCCTCTGAAGATCAGGAACTTCACTTTTGGGAAACCTAGAAAATTCGCTAGTGTTCTCAAGATATTCAAACTAAACAAAGTAGCAAGTGGTAGATGCCACTTACTGTAAAATAATCTCATGAACCATCTTCCATTCCGATCAGCAGCACTCTGGCGTTTGTGTACATGTGTGTACGTAAGTACATGAGTGATTGAAACTGCTATAATTCTATATGGCGAATTAACTTGCTGCAAAAATCCACTTATTATTCCAGCATGGAAGGCTTCAAGGATTCTCGTCGGAACAGTTCTAGAGGAATGAATATGAATGAAGCGTCTCTTGACATTCAAACTAAAGGCTCATATAAGGATGAGGGCTTCAGTGGGAACCAAGACACCTTAAGTCTTCCCCGGAAAAAGTCGAACATGGGATCTTTTGATAGTGGAATTCCTAGCATTCAGATTTATGATGTAAGTGACGACGACGGAAGGAAAAATCGTCCAGAGTCACTTACGAGAAGAAAATCGAGTACAGGGTCTATGTCAAGAAACGTCAGCGATGAGGAGGTGGGGTGGAGGCGGCGACCCTCCACACATGATACTACTTATCAAGTACAGGACCAGAAGGAGTCGGAGCAGGAAGACGTTTCTTCAACTGGATATCTCCCCGATCTTAAGGAATTCATGAAATCACCGAGGCGCCGTTCAAGTAACGATGAAAGACAAGATATACCCAAGGAAGCTACACATACTACAGTCGCTCAGCCAACTAGCTTGACACCACAAGGATCTATCAGTGCTTCTTCTTCAGGCAGGGAGCGTCGTAGATCAGTGAATGATATATCGTTCAATATTCAGTCCCGCAAGTCAGTCACTGAAATGACCCCAAAGATGCAGGCACAGATAGCAAAATTTGAGAATTTTGATCCTGAACTGGAATTTCAAGATACAGCCCAGACTGAAGTGGAAACTAATCGTCGTAACTCCAGGAACACAGAAGATGCAATTGACTATAGAAGACGAAGATCATCAGCGAAAGATGAGACTCTTGACCTAAACCGACGAAGGCCATCAACAAGAGACGAGGCTGTTGACCTTATCCGACGAAGGTTATCAACCAGAGATGAGGGTCTTGACCTTAACCGACGAAGGTCATCAACCAGAGATGAGGGTCTTGACCTTAACCGACGAAGGTCATCAACCAGAGATGAAGGTCTTGACCTTAACCGACGAAGGTCATCAACCAGAGATGGTCTTGACCTTAACCGACGAAGGTCATCAACCAGAGATGAAGGTCTTGACCTTAACCGACGAAGGTCATCAACCAGAGATGAAGGTCTTGACTTTAACCGACGAAGGTCATCAACCAGAGATGAAGGTCTTGACCTTAACCGACGAAGGTCATCAACCAGAGATGAAGGTCTTGACCTTAACCGACGAAGGTCATCAACCAGAGATGAGTGTCTTGACTTTAACCGACGAAGGTCATCAATAAGAGACGAGGCTATTGACCTTAACCGAAGGTCATCAACAAGGGACGAGGCTCTTGACCTTAACCGACGAAGATCATCAACGAGATACGAGATTTCTGAGCCTGATCGGAGGTCATTCACGGGAGACGAAATTCTTGGCTCAGATAGCAGAACACTATCAACAAAGGATGAAGCTATTTACTTAGGTCGACGCAAGTCATCTATCAAAGATGTCAGTGTTGATGGAGATGGCATGATGATATCAACTGAAAGAAGAAAGTCGTCAACAAGGGATGATGTACTGAGCCACAATAATCGAAAGTCCTTGGCTGGAGATGATAGTGTTTATATCGATCAGCGGAGATCCTCCTTAAAAGAGAATTTACCAGGCATGGAACGCCGGCCTTCACTGAAAGAAAAGATTAACACTATAGAAAAAAACTGGCAAATCAGTGAGGACATTGATGTTCTTGAACGTCGTCTGTCAGTCCAAGACCCTGAAGCTGAGCCTCAATCAAAGAGTGAGGCGCCTGAGAGCCGTGAGGTACCTACAATACAAATACGGAGATTCAGTGATCTACTTGATGAAGATGATAGCAATATAGACGACGAAGAACTAGAGGAACAATTCCGCAAATCTATGACACCGTATTTGAAGTATCGAAAATCAGTTTCAGATCTTGAACCTTATCTTCAACATCAGGAAGAGATAACGAGAATGACACCTGAGATGAAATCACATATGGAAATAAATGAAATGGGTTCAGGGAACGAACTTACAGAAAAGTTAAGCGATACATCTCCAGTCATTTTGCTTGAGAATCCCTCAGAAAACGATGGTCTCCATGCGACTGCTGAGGATTCAAAACTTTCGACTTTTTCAGAAAACTCAAAACAAACAAGGAATGACAAGCCAAATGAAACACTCAATGAAGAAACATTGAACTATTTAGTTCGGCGGTTCAGTAGTCAACCAATACCTGACCACAAGACTTTGCAGCCTGATGTTATTCCCCAGGAAGGTGATGGCTCGCCTGACATTTCACCAGACTCCGAAAACTATGATAGCAATGTGCTTGTGCCACAAAGAACGTCACCACGTAGAAGGTCTTCGATAGTTCTTGAGGATAGATGGTCGATAAACCGCTCACAGGAAGGACAAGAAAGTTCTTCGTTCATAGAGCAAACAGGAACTTTTGGAGAGAAGTCACCAATTGATGCTTCAGAACAAGAAGGTCGTTCACCAAGGAGTTCGTTATCAGGACTAGAGACGCGCTCACCGAGAGGATCTGTGAAGGAGTATCTGACACCGGATGAGCTTGAGGTGCCGATAAGAGAAGATCAAAGACGAAAGTCACTTACAACCACCTTCTTTGATTTCGTCGTTCGTCGGCTCAGTACACAAGTAGACGAAGGAATTGACATCACGCCGCAAGAGAATGACAAAAGTGACACTTCAAGTGACTCAGATAAGCAGAATAACCAAGACAGTGAAAAGGAAGTACAGAAAAATGATTCATATGACAATTCAATAGAAGAGGAGGAAAATATTGAGGAACAAATAAATCATCATATAGATGTGTATAAAAAAGAGAAAGATATTGAGGAACAGTATATGGAATCCTCGGAAGACGAACGTGACGGACAGAAAACACGAAATGATTATAATCTCATGCTGGCAACCGAGTCTCCAAGACGCATGTCAAAAGAATTCGAGCCACTTTCACCAAGGAGCTCGTCACCACGACTAGAGATCCGTTCACCTAGAGGCTCGTCAGCAAGACTGGAGTCACGTTCACCAAGAGGATCGTCAGCTGGATTGGAGTCACGTTCACCTAGAGGCTCGTCAGCAGGACTGGAGTCACGTTCACCAAGAGGATCGTCAGCAGGACTGGAGTCACGTTCACCAAGAGGATCGTCAGCAAAACTGGAGACACGTTCACCAAGAGGATCGTCAGCAGGACTGGAGTCACGTTCACCAAGAGGATCGTCAGCAGGACTGGAGACACGTTCACCAAGAGGATCGTCAGCAGGACTGGAGACACGTTCACCAAGGACATCGTCAGAAGGACTGGAGACACGTTCACCAAGAGGATCGTCAGCAGGACTGGAGGACATTTCACCAAGGGGCTTGTCAGCAGAACCATATACACGTTCACCAAGGGGATCGTCAGTAGGATTAGAGTCACGTTCACCAAGAGGTTCGTCAACAGAACTGGAGGACAGTTCACCAAGAAACTTGTCAGCAGGACCGTATACACATTCACGAAGAGGATCGTCAGCAGGACCGGAGTCACGTTCACCAAGGGGATCGTCAGCAGGACTGGAGTCACGTTCATCAAGGGGATCGTCAGCAGAACTGGATGACAGTTCACCAATAAACTTGTCAGCAGAATCTTATACACGTTCACCAAGAGACTCGTCAGCAGGACTGGAGTCACGTTCACCAAGAGGATCGTCAGCAGGACTGGATGACAGTTCACCAATAAACTTGTCAGCAGAATCTTATACACGTTCACCAAGAGACTCGTCAGCAGGACTGGAGACACGTTCACCAAGAGGTTCGTCAGCAGGACTGGATGACAGTTCACCAATAAACTTGTCAGCAGAATCTTATACACGTTCACCAAGGAAATCGTCAGCAGGACTGGAGTCACGTTCACCAAGGGGATCGTCAGCAGGACTGGATGACAGTTCACCAATAAACTTGTCACCAAAATCTTATACACGTTCACCAAGAGACTCGTCAGCAGGACTGGAGTCACGTTCACCAAGAGGATCGTCAGCTGGACTGGAGACACGTTCACCAAGAGGATCGTCAGCAGGACTGGAGTCACGTTCACCAAGAGGATCGTCAGCTGGACTGGAGACACGCTCACCACGAGGATCGTCAGCTGGACTGGAGACACGTTCACCAAGGGGATCCTCAGCAGGACTGGAGTCACGTTCACCAAGAGGATCGTCAGCAGGACTGGAGACACGTTCACCAAGAGGATCGTCAGCTGGACTGGAGACACGTTCACCAAGGGGATCGTCAGCAGGACTGGAGTCACGTTCACCAAGAGGATCGTCAGCTGGACTGGAGACACGTTCACCAAGAGAATCGTCAGCAGAACTGGAGAACCGTTCACCAAGGGGATCGTTAGCAGGACTGGAGAACCGTTCACCAAGAGAATCGTCAGCAGGACTGGAGTCACGTTCACCAAGGGGATCGTTAGCAGGACTGGAGTCACGTTCACCAAGGGGATCGTCAGCAGGACTGGAGAACCGTTCACCAAGGGGTTCGTCAGCAGTACTGGAGTTACGTTCACCAAGGGGATCGTCAGCAGGACTGGAGAACCGTTCACCAAGGGGATCGTCAGCAGGACTGGAGTTACGTTCACCAAGGGGATCGTCAGCAGGACTGGAGAACCGTTCACCAAGAAGTTCGTCAGTAGGACTGGAAAACCGTTTACCAAGGGAATCGTCAGTAGGACTGGAGAACCGTTCACCAAGGGGATCGTCAGTAGGACTGGAGAACCGTTCACCAAGGGGATCGTCAGCAGAACTGGAGAATCGTTCACCAAGGGATTCGTCAGCAGGACTGGAGAACCGTTTACCAAGGGAATCGGCAGCAGGACTGGATAGCCGTTCACCAAGGGAATCGTCAGCAGGCCTGGAGTCACGTTCACCAAAGGGATCGTTAGCAGGACTGGAGTCACGTTCACCAAGGGGATCGTCAGCAGGACTGGAGAACCGTTCACCAAGGGGTTCGTCAGCAGGACTGGAAGACCACTCATCAGGGTTCACAGAAATTTATTCGTCTTCTCAAGGCTTGTCATCCAGTTTTGAAACTTCAGCACCAGGAAAGTCTTCGAATAAAGATCAGTTGCTGGCCGTGCCACAAGAAATATCAGTCAGTAAGGAACCTCGGAAATCCATAGGCATGGAAATGTTCAATTACCTGGTGCATCGGTTTAGTACAGTTGAACAGCCTCCAGATGATCTTGTTGAGAAGAATTGTGGCAAAGACGATTATGACTCTGAAGCACATGAAGAATCCTCAAAAATGCCATTCACTGAAAACATCCAAGCTATGCAAAACAATGTCTTGTCTCATGGTGCACTGCAATCCAGCTCCTTAAGTGATGAAGAAATGCAAGTGTCAGATGAGTCTGATTCTGACCTTGAAACAACGTGGAATGTCAACGAACCGGAGCTCGAAGAGGAAAATCATAATTCCTTACGAGACCAAAAAGACTACCGTGATGACCAAGTAAAGGAAAGCACACAATATAAAGAAAACATATTTGAAAAAGAAGAGGACGAACAATATTATTCAGATGTAGGTGAAGGAAAGGAAAATCTTCGCGAACAATGGCTGGGTTCTGCAGAAGAGACACAATCATATGAAGTAAGTGAATATGAACTTGGTTCAAGAACAAGAAAGGACTCTGATGATTTGGAGATCAAACGTTCTCCCAGTGCATCGCCAGGAGGATTACCAGTCCAATCACCAAGAGGATCGTCAGCAGAACTGGAGTCACGTTCACCAAGAGGATCGTCAGCAGGACTGGAGTCACGTTCACCTAGGGGATCGTCAGCAGGACTGGAGTCACGTTCACCAAGGAGATCGTCAGCAGGACTGGAGAACCGTTCACCAAGGAGTTCGTCAGCAGGACTGGAGTCACGTTCATCAAGGGGATCGTCAGCAGGACTGGAGACATTCTCACCAAGAGGGTCGTCAGTAGGACTGGAGACACGTTCACCAAGGGGATCGTCAGCAGGACTGGAGTCACGTTCACCAAGGGGATCGTCGCCAGGATTGGAGTCACGTTCACCAAGGGGTTCGTCAGCAGGACTGGAGAACCGTTCACCAAGGGGATCGTCAGTAGGACTGGAGAACCGTTCACCAAGGAGTTCGTCAGTAGGACTGGAGAACCGTTCACCAAGGGTATCGTCAGCAGAACTGGAGAACCGTTCACCAAGGGTATCGTCAGCAGGACTGGAGAACCGTTCACCAAGGGGTTCGTCAGCAGGACTGGAGAACCGTTCACCAAGGAGTTCGTCAGCAGGACTGGAGAACCGTTCACCAAGGGGATCGTCAGCAGAACTGGAGAACCGTTCATCAAGGGGATCGTCAGTAGGACTGGAGAACCGTTCACCAAGGGGTTCGTCAGCAGGACTGGAGAACCGTTCACCAAGGGAATCGTCAGCAGGACTGGAGTCACGTTCACCAAGGGGATCGTCAGCAGGACTGGAGTCACGTTCACCAAGAGGATCGTCAGCAGGACTGGAGAACCGTTCATCAAGGGGATCGTCAGCAGGACTGGAGAACCGTTCACCAAGAGGATCGTCAGCAGGACTGGAGAACCGTTCACCAAGGGGATCGTCAGCAGGACTGGAGACACGTTCACCAAGGGGTTCGTCAGCAGGACTGGAAGACCACTCATCAGGGTTCACAGAAATTTATTCTTCTCAAGGCTTGTCATCCAGTTTTGAAGCTCTAGCACCAGGAAAGTCTTCGAATAAAGATCAGTTGCTGGCCGTGCCACAAGAAATATCAGTCAGTAAGGAACCTCGGAAATCCATAGGCATGGAAATGTTCAATTACCTGGTACGTCGGTTTAGTACAGTTGAACAGCCTCCAGATGATCTTGTTGAGAAGAATTGTGGCAAAGACGATTATGACTCTGAAGCACATGAAGAATCCTCAAAAATACCATTCACTGAAAACATCCAAGCTATGCAAGACAATATCTTGTCTCATGGTGCACTGCAATCCAGCTCCTTAAGTGATGAAGAAATGCAAGTGTCAGATGAGTCTGATTCTGACCTTGAAACGACGTGGAATGTCAACGAACCGGAGCTCGAAACATTGTCTTCTTCCGCTATTGAGCTACAACATTCTACAAGTGACTCTTTCGTGCCAGACAATGGCAGTCCATCTAGTCATGATGAATCTTCTATTTTAGAAAAACCTGAACAAAGAAACAATGGCCCTCTCAGATCTATTAGTTCGGGGGTATTAAACACTTTGCGTCGGTTGAGCGGTGTTGGACAAGATAGCAGTATTGAAGAGGAACGATCCTTGAAGGACGATGGTACTAATTCCCATTTGAAGTCGCATAGAGGATCTACAATTAGCTTGAAGTCCACACCTCACAGTGATATGAGATCACATATAAAGACTCGTAGATCGAGCATAGGGTCAGAAGGAATGAATACAGACAGTGACGAAGAATTTAAGTCAGATAGTGAGGAGTTTGGTGATATGTGGGTCATAAAGAAAATCAACGGAGTTGCTCCACCGGGAGTTACCAACCACATTTCACCCAAGGAACTGGAACAAGAAGTTATAACTGAATATTATCAACTAGACCTTGAAACTGGAGACTTGTATCGCTACGAGGTGCCAGATGTGTATTCAGTTCTGTGCCACAACTTCTTCGCCATCATGGGTGGAAAGGACTTCGATGTGGTAGACTTGGAACTGAATGCGGTTTCTCAGGACTCGGTGAAGGCCCTCAACATGGAAGATTCCCCACAGCTGAAGTCTTTAGGTACAACTTTTATTAGAGTATTCGAGATAATAGTTCATTACATAAATGGCTATGTTACTTATTTCCCTAAGTGAGGGAACACGTGTCACAAACATGGCGGTGGTGCTTGGTAAGGCTGACATGATCCATGTTGCAGGGAGACAACTGATGGATTCTGTCAATCATCTGAACGGGTCGAGAGGTTGGACTACAATGGAGAACTTCGGCCGGGACAAGAAAAAATCAGTTGACGAGTAAGTCGGCTTTCAACATGCACGTTGGCCAGTAGTTCTCCATTTGTCCTTAAGTTAGTTATATTTAGGGTCATAGAATGAGTACAGACTTTGGGATACCAAGGGAAAACTGGTTGCATTCCAAAGTAAGATTTGATTTTCATATTTTGAGGTAACATTCCTATAGTCAGCAGCACTTGTCCCCTACCCTACAAACATGCACAAATCACGCAAACGCTTCATGTGTTCACAGCGTAACTGGCGTTACATTTTGCGGCTGTGGCTTCCTCGGAGTGTACTTAGTGGGTGTAGCGACCTATATGCAGAAGTATACACCCAAGATCCTGAGGGGACGTCTGGGAGGATCCTCTGTGGGGTCGCTGATCGCCACCTGCCTAGCGTGCGACGTGCCTATCGAGGTGAGTATTAATGGCGTCTTTTTACCAGTTCGGTGGTGGCAACCTGATTGTTCCTGCACCTGGCAAACCACATCCACTGTTAGCTACCAATGGCGCTTTAATTGAAAAACCACTGACCATTCACCTCCCAGACCACCAACAACTGGCTATATAGCTCCAAGACTACTACCAACTCTGACTACTCATGCAGGTCACCGCCAACCTGCGAATCAAATCTGAGAATATAAACATTCTACCACTCACGACAAAAACCACAAATGACCTTTTCTTCCAGGCACGTGCAGTAATGACATTTAAAAAAAAATACTTACGAAATTGATGTTTATTTTGATTTGCTGGAATGGCCTGGAATAGACGGGCCACTGATAGAATTGAGTGAAGAAGGTAGGGAGGCTTTTGTCCAGCAATGGACTAAAAGAAGCTGATGCTGATGTTGATGGCTTATTTATGAATATCATATTCAAACTTAAGATGGACAATAAATCAGAAAGTAAATGAAATCGAACATGTAATAAGAAAACTACAAATTAATAACAAATTAATCTTAATTCTTCGAAAACAAAATTTCTCATTTAGCATAGGACGTTAGTGGTGGAAGATTTTAACTAATGATGTTGAGGATAACCTATTTTCTACTACAGGTGGTGCGGAAGTCCATCATCGAGACTGCAGAGGCAGCGCGAGAGTACATGTTTGGAGCGTTTAATCCATTCTTCCCCCTTGAAGAACCACTATTAAGAAATTTGCTAGAGCTGTTACCTGATGACGCCCATATCCGCGCCTCCGGCAGGCTGTATCTTTCCCTTACTCGTGCCTCCACCCTCACCAACGAGGTATAATACGTACACCTTCTTGCTAACAAAATTGAATAAACATTATCAAACTCTCTGCACATATGTGTGGCTTTTCTGATCATATCCTCTAGTTTTCCTAATTATTTACACAGGCTATTAGATTAATAAGTTTCTTCGCCATTCTATCCTCTCATCATGTTTCCTCAGGTGGTTTGTCAGTACGAGACACGCGACGAGCTGCTGCGAGCGGTGCTATGCTGTTGCTTCCTGCCAGGCGTGTCAGGCTTCTCTGTCCCTACTTTTCAGGGTTGCAAGTGAGTCTCATAAATTATATAATTTCGTGGAAAAATCATCAAAAGAATATTGAATAGATAAAAGATTAGTC
>JAXIVD010008044.1:0-2500 GCA_036785275.1 Cancer borealis | reverse complement strand
TATTTTTAAGCAATTTTCCGTCTCTATAGCTTTGTGTATATAGGAGGGAGAGGGGAGGAAGTGAGGGGAGGGGAGGGAATGAGGGGAGAGGAGGTTAGGGTTCAACTTAGCTGTGGAGAGAAGTCGTGCGGAAAAGGGAGGGGAAGAGAGTGGGTGAGGGTGAGTGGAGAGAGGGGAAAAAGGGGAAAGAATGAGTCAGGGAGGGGAAAGAGTAGGAGGCGTAGGATGTGGAGAGAAAACTGAGAGAGGGAAGTTATGGAGGAAGAGGAGAAAGAAGAAGAGGGGAGAGGGGAGTGTGATTGAGGGGAAGAGGGAAAGAGATGCATGGAAGAGTGAGGGGAAACTATAACCAAGGGGAGGGGTGAGGGGAAGGAGTAAGGGTATAGAGGGGAAAGAGAGAAGGTGAGAGTTTGAGAGAAGGAAGGGAGGGTGAGGGGAGGAAGGGAGGGTGAGGGGAGGTAAGGAGAGTGAGGGGAGGTTGAGGCGTGTGTGGAAGCTATTAATTGGAAGGGCGTGTCAGTACCCACGCCACACGTACACGTCACCCAGACCACGTGTGTGTGTGTGTGTGTGTGTAGTTTGAGGTTGGTTGCGTAACATCTTCAGTACGTAGGTCTCTCTCTCTCTCTCTCTCTCTCTCTCTCTCTCTCTCTCTCTCTCTCTCTCTCTCTCTCTCTCTCTCTCTCTCTCTCTCTCTCTCTCTCTCTTTCCATCATTCCTTCCTTTCCTCTATTTTCTATCCCCTTCTTTCTTTTTTCCTTCCTTCATAGACCTGTGTTTACTTTCTTCCTCCTCCTCCTCCTCCTCCCTCCTCCTCCTCCTCCTCCTCCTCCTCCTCCTCCTCCTCCTCCTCCTCCTCCTCCTCCTCCTCGTTTCATCATCCTCGCTTCGATTGAGGAAATGAAACTTGCAAGAAAGTTAACCATCGCTTTGCAAGGCGCCAACGGTACAACGGAAAACCCTCTGACTCTCTCTCTCTCTCTCTCTCTCTCTCTCTCTCTCTCTCTCTCTCTCTCTCTCTCTCTCTCTCTCTCTCTCTCTCTCTCTCTCTCTCTCTCTCTCGCTATTGATGTAACCCCCTAGTCTCTAACCCCTAACCCCTCACCCTTCACCCTTTCCCCTTTCCCCTCAGCTTCCCCTCCCCTGCTTGAGGTGTCCTGTTTGGCTGGGCTGGGGCGGAGGGGGGGTGAAGGGTGAAAGGGTGACGGGGTGAGGGTAGTGGGGAGAGGACCAGGTGTCATTGCATTGCAGGTGTGTGTGTGTGTGTGTGTGTGTGTGGTGTGTTTGTTTAGTGGCGTGCACACGGATTATTGATCGTGTTCAGGTGTTTCATGTGCTGCTGTGTTGCTGTGAATGCAGTGAAGAGGGGGAGGGGGGGGGCGTGTGCATTGATTGTTGTTGTTGTTGTTGTTGTTGTTGTTGTTGTTATGGTGGTGGTGTTTTTATTGTTTTTTAATTATCAATCAATCAATCAATCAATCAGACAGTCAGTCAGTTAGTCAGTCACCCAATAAATCAGTCAATCAGTTAGTTAATAATCAGTCAATCGATCAGTCAGTCAGTCAGTCACCCACCCACCCCATAAATCAGTCAATAAAGTCAGATAATAAATCAGTCAATTAATCAGTCAGTCAGTCAGTCAATCAATAAGAAAGTCGTGTACATAATTTTTCTAACCAAACCTAACTATTCACCACCACCACCACCACCACCACCACCACCACCACCACCACCACCACCACCACAGCAACAACAACAACAACAACAACAACAACAACAAGCCCTCCGCCCCCCCCCCCCCCTTTACAATCCACTCACAGGTATACCTCATCACAGGAAAATATGTAGAGGTCACATTTGGAATTCCCTCTGACTCATTTTTTCCCCTCTGCCTGAAATTACATCACGTGTCTGTACAGAAAGCATAGTATGGGAAACAGAGGAAAGAGAGAGAGAGAGAGAGAGAGAGAGAGAGAGAGAGAGAGAGAGAGAGAGAGAGAGAGAGAGAGAGAGAGAGAGAGAGAGAGAGAGAGAGAGAGAGAGAGAGAGAGAGAGAGATTAAAGAAAAGGAAAATTCAAGAGAGGATTCGCAGTTATACAATTTAAGAAGAAAATTATTACTACTACTACTACTACTACTACTATATTATACTACTACTACTACTACTACTAATACTACTACTACTACTACTACTACTACTACTACTACTTCCCTCTGTCCCTTGGAGGTGAAAAAAAAAGTGCAATTCACCTTTTATGAGTGATTTAATTCAACAGGTGATTTGAAGAGCAATTAACGCAGCAAGGAGACGCCCATTAAGAGGGGAGAGGGACAGCTGCGTGGGTGAGGGAAAGAGGGGAAAGACACACCATCATAAGGGGAAGAATGACACGATGGAGAGAGAAAAGGCACACAAAAAAAAAATTAAAATGTTATTATTCTATACAAACACTGGAATTTGGGGGAAAACTGTCAAGAGGGGAAAAATGTATGTGGTAG
>JAXIVD010008043.1:2500-18486 GCA_036785275.1 Cancer borealis | reverse complement strand
CTTGAGTGCAGTTTGCACAGATGCGTATTGTTGAAGGGCAATTTATACAGGTATGGCCAGGTAAGGCATAGAGAGGGCAACGTGCGGTGAATCTACAGTATTTTGCTGGATGTCCAAATCTTCAGCAGTTTTGGCAATGATGTGGGGGAGGAATATAAGGTTTAACCTTATAAAAGACTCCTCCTATATATACCCTGTATGGAAGATCTTGTCCTTTGTATACAATTCTTGCAATATTTACTGGATGTTTGCGACGGCCACGAGGATTAATGGTAAAGCAGGACACATGAGTGATATCATGTTCGTCTGCAATCAGTTCAGGAGAACAGTCAGACCAACTGACGCCATCTGGGCAGATTTCATTGGGAATGAGAATGGTACCAGTATGAGTGTTGAGTTGGGTATCAGGGGACACAGGGAATGGTTTCCCATCAAGGTCTTTTAGAGTGAGCATTGCTTCAGCTTCGGATTCTGAGTCAACAATGACTAGGCGAGATTTGTCAGGTCGTGTGTGGAAGGTTACCCTTCCCACCGGGCTTTGGATGCATTTCTGAAATTGGAAAGGGTTTTTTGAGTATGAAGCATGAGCAAGGATATGGAAATATTTGTTCCATCAGCGAGGGCCAAAGAGGATGGATAAAGGAAGGTAGTGGGTGGGCTTGGGTGAGAGGAGGAGGGAACAGTGAGTTATGGGAGAGGAAGAGGCTGGGGTGGAGAGTTGGTGTGTGGTTTTAATTTTCGGTGGTATATATGGTTCAAAGATGGTTATACTGGAGGAAGATACAGATGTAGAAGTAGGGGTTGGTGTTGGTCTTTGAGAAATAGGTAAAAGAGGAGATGGTTGAGATGAGGGAGTTGATAGGCGAGTGGTTAGAGAAGTTTTCAGAGCCATGGTCAGAGGCGTATCCTTGTCAAAACCAGGGGAGTCGGGGGATGAATATTTTGAGGTGCATTGCAGTGCACCTGTTAGATTTAAATTTTCATAATTGGCCATGGTGAGCCGAGTGTAAGTGGGGAATATAACTGGTCTACTCCCCATAACCACGATAGAGAGTAAGGGCAATGAAAAAGGGAAGGTATACTGTCCCCATGGTGCTCTCGGGCCGTTCATGACTGAACTTATTGTTAGCCTTTCATCCTCTCAGCACGGCTCTCACACTTTAGGAAATAGGGGATAATGAGAGGTTAAGAAGAAAAGATAGATGAAACAAGAGGAAACAAAGCTAGAAAGAGAATAAAGGCCAAGCAAAAATTGATTGGACCAGAGACTGAAGTCAGAAGCTTTGCAGCATCAAACCTCAATCTCTGGTCCCTAAGCCCCTCCACAACGGCAATGGGCTTGGAAACGGAGGGGAGCATACATAGAAGGAAGGTTTGGTATATCTAAAAAGTGAGTATAAATATTTTTTTGGAATGGGTGGTGACAGAATACCATAAGAGGGTTCGGCCACCTGGACACAATATATGAAAGTGATCTGACTAGAAAGATGTAAGTATGAGTGGAATAGATATTGGGAGTGTGAGAAGATGATTCCCTGTAAAGTGGGAGATAAAGTATTAGATTATGAAAAAAGAGGGACTGGAGTGTGCATAGTTGAGTTGCATGGACAGGTGCAAATACCGACTTCTAAATCTATTTTCTATTACTGCATGGTTTTCTTGAATCATGTACCTAGTTCCTTTTGTACTAAGTGGATTTCTGCATTGCATTTTTTTGTGCTTTCCCAAATGCTTAGATGAACAATCATATGAAAAGAAAACAAAAGATGAAGGTAGTAGGGATAAAACTTAAAATCATTCCCCAGATGGCGGGCAAGTATCTAGTGCTGCAACAAGAGATCTTCAACCTAAGGCAGCGAAAAACTGCCCTAGAGGAAAAGTTGTCACAAGCGGAGAAGTTGGAGCGCATTGGGAACCAGCGATACCAACACAAGATACAGGAGCTGGAGAGCAAAAGGGTTTGTTGCAGTCTTATTGTTCTTGATTGACATAATAGAAGGAATGAGAGGTAGAGAAGTGAGTGAGTGAGTTAATGTGGATAAAGTAAGCGCCAGACATCAAAGGTCATATGTTAGCAAAAAACAAACAGCAGAGCAAAGACAGGACGCCAAGGCAAAGTATAGGGAAGGAAATCACGTGAAATGACCCAATTAAACGGAGGATGTGGGTTTGTCTAAGAATGGCGAAACCAGAGCCATAGTGGAATTCAGAGCCATCAGTAAAAACTAGAGTCCAATTGGCATGAATGGAATAGAGAGTATGCAGCGGAGGTAATTTCTATGGGACCAGACATTTTTCAGAAATAAAATAAACCAAAGAGTTGTGATAATGGTAGGAATAGGATTACTGTAATCTTGGAGAGAGGATGAATTATAAATTATATAACAGTGATTTACAAGAGAATCCAGGAGGATAAGGATAATCAAGAAGAGATTTTGTGGTAGATGTAGCGGAAGGGGTGGGAGGTTAAGAGGGGGGAAAAGGGTGTGGGGAAGGGAAGAGGGAAGATGGGAGGAGAGGTAGGGAAGTGGGGGTAAAGTCATGAGATGAGTGATGAACTGATGAAGCACCGGTGTTAGTTTGCTAAATGCTGATGATAAGAGAGGGAGATAAATCAACTGCTGTTTACAGATTATATGGCCTTAGTGGCAGATTCGGAGGAGGAATTGTGTCAATTGGTGGAAGAGGAAGAATATTGAGTGAATGAAACTAAGAGTAAAGTAATGATATGCACAAGGGAGTTGATGGTAGAAGGATGAATATTGCATTGAATGGTGAAGGAGGAGGTGGAATGTTTTAGATATTTAGGGTCCAAGATTACTGTAGATGCAAAAATAAAGACAGGTAAAGTCTAATATCAATGATGTAGGAGTGAGTGCTTTGACGTAAGGCGCCGTAACAGCGAGGGTCATATGGCACTGCTACCAAACCATAAAAAACTGAAGACAAATGTGGAAAATGAAAAAGACTGAAAAAAAAAAAAACTCAAAAATTCAAATTCAATGATCATTACAACAAAGAGAGAAGGCCAGCCTCCTCCAGAAAATATAGCACTTCATAACCTGGGGAAGAACACGCCGGGCCAAGCATCCGACTTAGACTAAAACCACCATCTGCACCTTGGCACCGTTAAAGGAAACGCTGCCTTAGCTCCACCAAACTCGGGCACTCGACTAGCAAGTGCCGTACAGTAAGAGGCACCAAATAGTCATCGCAGTACGGTTGATATTCACAGGACATCAGATAACTGTGGGTTAGGCGAGTGTGACCAATGCACAGATGAGCTAAGGCTGTCTGCCAGCGACGTTCTCGTATGTTAGAATAATCCCATGGATGAGACACAGTCCTCATAAGCTCACCCATTTTCGAGGTGGCACCACGAGCATCCCACCGCTCCTGCCAAATAGCAATGTTCGCCTCGTGAATCGCCAGAAACATGTCTGTGCACGGGACTGGGCTAAGGATGGCAGCCCTATCTGCCGCCTCCCTAGCTAGCCTATCAGCTCGTCCGTTCCTGGACACGCCAACGTGGCCTGGCACCCAACAGAACCCAATACGATATCCCCGGTTGCTGAGTAGATACAGCCACTCAAATGCGGATAAAACTAAAGGATCAATAAAAGAAGTAGAGGAGTTCAGCGCAGAAAGTACACTACGAGAATCACTAAAGATAACAAAAGAGTTGACTGGAAGTGTAAGAATAGTGAAAACAGAAGTGACGACCGGAAGACTACCCCCCCGACAAAAATAGGGGAACAACCCCAAATCCAACACGGGTATCAGACTTAGTCATCACTATCAGTAAAAACAGAAACGGAGTCTGAATGAGAAGAACAGTGCTCTAAAAACAATGCACGGGACGCACATGCCGGCAAATTCTTTTTACCCTCGAAAACAGGGGCACACACGGACACATCGGGAAACTGCCAATACCCAACCTTAGGCAACCGATAACGGCAGACGGGAGCAGAAGAAACCGACAACGCCGACAAGATAGATGCAGCCTGAAACCCAAAAGGTTTGGGGAGACTAGGGCGGGTAGCATATGCAGGCGAACGGCAATCCCGCAAGATTGACCTGCAGGAAGGCGTTGGGTCCGGAACCAACACCGAAGCAAGGATGATTGGTGACGAAAATCCAGAAGCAGGACGCAGCATCCACAAGGAGACTAGGGATCGGGGAAGATCTAAAGGCACCCGTAGCCAAGCGGATCCTGGCATAGTGCATGGAATCCAACACATGTAGGCGGGCTTCCGTGGCAGACGAGTAGACCTCATCCTACAGCCATACTCCAACTTGGGAAGGATGAGTGTCCTGTGGAAGAGGAGAGAAGTATGAGCCAAAACCTGAGGGAGGGATAAGGCTTTCTGACAAGTTGCTTTAACGGAACGAAGATGAAGAACCCAAGTAAGACGGCTGTCGAAGAGAAGGCTAAGATAGCAAGTGGTCTCCTCACATGAGACGGGTCTGGATGAACACCGCGCAGGCAGCAAAAGTGCATGGCTACTGTCTTCGAGGCTGAGAACCGGAAACCGCGTTCAGAAGCCCAACGGGAAATTCTGTTAATTGAAAGTTGGAGTTTCCGTTCAATGAGAGGCATCCGTGCAGCTGAGAAGGAAATGGAGCGGTCGTCCATATAGAGAGGGAACTATGGACGTCATCAGGAAGGACACTGATAACACTATTAATGGCTACTGCAAAGAGCGTAACACTTAGAATGCTGCCCTGTACCATCCTCAAGCGCACAAGCCTCTGAGAGAATACTCCCCATGCGAACCCGTAAAAGACGATCTGATAAAAATTGCTTCATAAAAATAGGAAGGCGGCTGCGAAGACCAAACTCAAAAAGACTAAGTAAAATACCATGGCACCAAGCCGTGTCATACACCTTTTCCAAATCAAAGAACACTGTTACGTTGTGGTGATTATTTGCAAATGCCGCACAAATAGATGAGTCCAAAGATAGAAGAGCAACAGTGGTTGATCGCACCTTTTGAAAACCGTACTGCACCGGGGTAAAAAAATTCCCGCTCTCCAGATACCACATCAGCCGCACGTTTACCATCTTCTCCACCACCTTGCAGATGCATGAAGTCAAAGAAATAAGACGGTAGTTAGTGGCTTGCTTGTAGATGATCCTTTCCAGGCTTTGGGATGGGAAGGACTACGGCCACACTCCAAGAAGAAGGAAAATCACTGGTACGCCAAATAAAATTGTAAAGACCCAATAAAAAATTAAAAGCAATATCAGACATGTGTTGCAAGAAAGCATAAGGGATGTCATTGGGACCCGGAGACGAATCACAGCACTGGGACAAAGTCGCCATTAGTTCGCCGGGAGAGAAGGGGACATTATAGGACTCCCCGTCAGGGGAGGCAAAGTTCACTACCACAGCCCCCAAATCCTAGCGATGCTGAGCCTCTGGTCCAGTAGGATCCCTCCAAGGGACACTAGAGAAGTGGCCAGCAAACAGGTCAGCTACAGTTTTATGATCTGCCACCTTCTCCACAGCATGGGACAGGATCGGAGGAGGAGGGGGAGAAAACTTTCCGGAGATCTTACGGACTTTGTTAAAGACTGCTGTGAGAGGAGTTCGAAAAGTGATGGAAGATAGATAAACCCTCCAAGAACGTAGCTGAGCATCCTTTACAATGCGTCGCTCTCGAGCACGGGCTTGCCGAAAAGTTTCCAAGTACACAGGTTCTCCCCGGTGGCGGCAAGTCTCGAAAAAGCAGACCGTTGTTCTCTCACAGCGACAGTGCAATCTGCGTTCCACCAGGGAATGGGACGCTTGGGAAACCAGCCAGATGTCTTGGGGACGGACTGAAGGGCCGCAGAGTGCAAAACATCTGTGAAATAGGCAGCGGCATCGTTACAAGTACCAAAATCAGCCAACGGTCGAACAGAGGAGATAAGGTCCGTAAAACGCTGCCAATCCGATCAATCTAAGCGCCAGCAAGGAGGGTACGGAGTTTGGGAATAACAGAGAAGAAAAGATCAAATGTAATGGAGATGGAATGTCTGAGGAGTATGTGTGGATTAATGTGTATGGACTGAGTGAGACATGTGGAGGTGCGAAGAACTGGATTTGATGTGAGAGATGTGAGGTTGAGAGGAAGGCTAAGAACGAGATGGATGGATGGTGTGATTGATTGATTGATTGGAGATAATAGATCATGATGCCGCAACATTGAGGTCGGATGGTGTGAAAAAATTTTAAAGGAAAGAGGAATGTCTATGGAGCAAGGAAGGATGATTGTGCATGACAGAAATTAATGGATAGCAGTGATGAATGCATGAGAAATTACATGGTTTTGATGACTTGTGGAAGAGATTTCCATGCATATGGTGTAACACTTGGGTCAAACCAGATGTGGGGTGGGAGAAGGCATGAGTTAAATATGAAGTGGCAGGAGTATAAACCATGGGATCCTGTAGTGAACACTACCCTCGCCTCAGCCCCATTTGCGTGACTGACCTAATGCACTATGTAGGCAGGGGAGTATACCACTCTTTTTCTCTGAGATTATAGGGGCTTAGTGAGAGGAGTATATGTGTATTGGTGTGTGTATGCATGCTTATCTTGGCTCCCATCCTTTATGGAGATGACAGCCTGCTGTGTATGTGTGTGTGTGTGTGTGTGTGTGTGTGTGTGTGTGTGTGTGTGTGTGTGTGTGTGTGTGTGTGTGTAAATGTATATATTATATATATGTATGTATGCATGGGGAGTGACTATTGTGACTCACTGTTCCTGCCTCCCTCAGGAGAACCTACGACACACTCATAGCAGACTGAGGCAACAGCTGGAGCAGATCCGTGCGAGGCAGGAAGAGCAGCGACAGAGACAGCAGCATGAGGAAGAGGAGGATGGTGTAGGAGACACCTTGGATCTTTCCCTCACTCCTCCCTGAAACCTTGCTCTCACATATGAGGCAAAACGAGTTCCTTTCAGTCATAGAAGAATGGCAGGAAAGGATGAATGATCAAAGAGCATGGGAAGTGGTTCTTGGCTATGGCGAGTCTAATTGATTTTCTGGCTAAGTGAAGGGAATCTTTGTCAATCCAGAGTGTGTGTGTGTGTCATTCACACGCTGGACTCGTGATCGCTAGCTAAGTGAAAACTTTGCAGCTTGAGCAAGGTGCAAGCCTTGCTCAAGCTGCAAAGTGACTGGTTGGAACTCGACCAACGAGCTACTGTGTGTGTGCACACATGGAGGCTAACAAAACCTGTAGACCTCTTTTTATGTCTTGCCAAGCAAAGCCGTGAAGTGTAAATGAGTGAAGTCCAGTGTCCAGTAATAATGATGCCTTGAATGCCGACTCAAGAGGTGAAGAAGCATCATTCACTCCTGCAGTGGAAAAAAGAAATTGGAGGAAAGTTGTGAGCTTTTTCTCCTTTGGTTTGCAGTTTGCTCAAGATTACAGAGGCAATAATGATAGTAATATATACAATAATTTGTTGAGGAACGAGGCAGATAGGATGGTGCCTCCCTTCCAGACCAAAGCTGTTGCTGGGAAATCATTCATATTATTCACAAATTATTTATTGACTTTTAGTTTTATCACATAAGCTGGTGTAGTGTTCTTAATTTTTATATCTTATGTATTTTGTATATACATAGTATCATCATATGCACGTATGGTTTTATCAATTTATGTATGTGTGTGAGAGAATTAACTTTGTGTACATTTTATATAATTTTTGTTGCATTGTGGCGTAGCTAAAGAGTGTTTTTGTGGTATTTCATCATGATAAATGGCCTAAAAAATAAGTGATGAGAAAAATAACAATTGAAGGCGTGTAAAAAAAATTCAGTGACATCAGGCCTCATTGAGGGGTTGGCATATAAAATATTAATGGAAGGCATTTTAAGAATTAACATGACTATGATGAAACAGGCAGATACCACTCTGCCCTGAGCACACAGGTATCACAGAAAATAGTTTGAGTGTCTTTCAAAGCACTAGTCAAAAGATGAATCTGGAGTAATTGAAAGGAATATTTGAAGATAACGTCTGTGGATGATATGAACTTATATGGAGTGGTATTTAGTTATCATAAATCACAGTATGGTAGGACGGTTGCTACAGAAATAATGGCTGTTGGTGGGAAAGATAAGTGAGGACATTGGCCTGTATTCTATCACTGAGGTGTGTTGGTTCTTGCCAAATATTTATGCATATTTCCTGCTGTCCAAGGATCCTCTTACACTCTGGTCCTCTTCTAGGTCATTGGCTGAAGGAATAATCTTTTGATTGATATTATTCAATTTGTGATCAGTCCTAGCAAGGGATGTTCAAAGAAACATTAATTCAGCCAAGTGAGCTACCGAAGGAACACTGTTAAAAGAGGACCGCCAACAAATAGACAATAATGATCAATATTGGCAATGACTGGCAGGTAAAATTTGCTCCCTCCGTATCATTAATGCTATTAGTTACTGTAGTTTTGTGTTGTCACATTGTCTAAGTATTGTAGTCATCAAAAGCTGTGGTATACAGAGCTAGAGTTCATCACAAACATATTACTGCTCGAGGTGATTAGTAACAACTTTCTCACATCAAACATAAGAAATAATGTACCTGACCAACTGTTACATGAAACTGTCTGACACATCATAATTGAATCAGATCAGAACAGTTACTCTGTACTGCTGTGATGAAAGTGTACAAATGTTTGTGAATTTACTTTATGCTGGTACCTTTGTAATGGTATGTGTGTGCGTGTGTATGTGTGCGTGTGTGTGTTGTAGTATAAAGGACTTGAGCTACACTCGAGTGGTCCTGTCTCCATATCTATGTTTGTTCAATCTATCCTTTAGTTCTAAACTCTTTGCCATTATCATCTTTCACTTCATTCCAAGTATCAAACTTCTCTAAGTAAAACTGTACTTAGAATATGTTCAGGCTAAATCCTTTTTGCAATTTTTTCTTGTGTCCTCAAATATCCATCATCCCCTTTTCTTCTGAAATTTAGATCTTATTTTATTTGTTTCATCCATCCAGGTTATTAATCAATTTATGTATTATAACTAATTTTTCTCTTTTTCTTCTCTTCAAATATCACATTTTTCAATTCTTTTAATCTTTCCTCATATGTTAGAGTGAGGGAGTGAGTTAATACGAATAAAGCAAGCGTCAGACATCAGAGAGCATTTAGCACTATGTTAAGCTAAAAGGCAAACGGCAAGAACAAAGAGAGAATGGCAATGATGGAGATGTCAGAGTAGAGGTTTGGTGAGTGGTAAGGTGGTTATAATAGTAAAGGGGGGTGATTGGTGTTAGGGAAACGGGTGGAAGATACAAGGAAGTTTTTAGAGCTGAGGTTGCAAGCATATATTTGTCAAAGCCAGGGAAGTCTGGAGGATTTTTTGAGGTACTACCCTAATGCACCTGTAAATATAGAATTTTTAAACTGAACATGGGCTTTATAGATTTATTAGTGGCAAAATAAATCAGAAAATATAACTTGAAGAAAAAAAAATAAGGATGTATATGAGGACCAGAAATCAAGGTCAATCTCCTTTACCGTTTCATTTACTTTCTTAACCTTGTCAATTTCATTCTTCAAATCACTTTCTTCCTTACGCTATTCAATGAAATTGACTCGATTCACTGCAATAACCTTTTCCTTTATTTCCCTCATCTCTATCCTTCTGCCTCGATTCTCTGTACTCTCACCATGATTTTGGAGTTAGTCAATGGGTTTGTAAAAGAATGGCAAAATCAGGGCCTTAGTGATATTTAGAGCCAGTAGTACAAACAGTGGTGTAGTGGTTAGCACGTTTAACTAGAAATTCATTGATCCAAGTTTGATCCTGGACAAAGGCAGTTGGTGCACAGCTCATTCAACGGTTCATTCCCTCAAACGGGTTGGTTGATAGATTGGTACCTTGGGAAACCTGGGGAAGGTAAACTGTGGAAACTCGGATTTCAGTGATCCTTTGTTCCTGGGTAACGTGGAGCTACAGCATGTCTCCACTTTACCTTTAATGAAATTAGAAGTGCAATTGGCATGAATAGAAAAATCTTTCTTTTAAAGAAATAGGGATTGTAGAAAAATCTTTATTTTAAAGAAATAGGGATTGTAAGGTGTAAGTTAGTGTATTTAGACCTTAAAGAACATAGCTGAGGCATTTCCATGAGACCTGAAGTTTTTTAGAAAGAAAATTAACGAGTTGTGATAATGGTATTGATAGGAGTTCTGGGATCATTAGAGGCAGGGGGATCAGGAGTAGGAGGTATGAAAGTATCTGAACAGCAGGGATCTTGGAGAGGAATTATATAACAGGAATGCACAAGAGAATCCAGAAGGTAAAGGATATCCAAGCAAAGATTTTCTGGTAAATGCGGCTGAAAGGGAAATAGGGAAATAAGGGTGAGGAGGATGGGAGAAGGAAGAGGGGAAGATGGGGATGAGCTTCTATTAGAACACAGAGGGTGTTATGGGAAGTTAAATATGAGGTAGAGGATGGGAAAGGAAGTGAGGCATTAATGAAGAAGGTCATGCTATAAAATTTTCATTTTCAGAGATAGTCTCTAGGGGAAGGAGGAGAGAGTATAGTGAAAGTAAAGGTTTTCTTCATAGAACACTAGAGAACAAGTTTTTTTGATTAAGGATAAGTAAGGTCAGTAGATGGTTTTGGAGAAGAAGCACAGGAGTAATGCTTAGTCGGTGTATGAATATGACGTAGAAAAGTAGTAGTAAGGTTGGAAGTTGAAAGAGTAGAGATTGAGGTGTCTGTGTCTAATAAAGAATAATTATTAGTCACTGGCACTGAAGGAACTACAGGAGTGGTGATAGAAGTGGAAGGTGAAGAAGCAAGAGATGGGGAAGAGTGAGTGAGTTAATGTGATAAAAAGTAAGCGCCAGGCATCAAAGATTCTATGGCGCTATGTTAAGCTAAAAGACAAGTAAGACAAAGTATGGGGATGGAGAGAATGATTAGTTACAGTGAAAGAATTAGATCAAATGGAAGATGGTTTGTCAAAGAATGGAAAAACCAGGGTCATAGTGTGATTTAGAGCCATCAGTAAAAACGGGCGCAAAATTGGCATGAATAGTAAAGTGTTGAAAAAAAAGGATCGTTAAATGTAAGTTAGTGCATCAGACCGTTCTTCCGAGTAAGCAGCGTAGGAAATTTCTATAGGAGCGGACATTTTTTGGAGATAATTAATGGGTTGTGATAATGGGAAACAGGTACAAGAGGGGAGTTTTCAGAATCGAGGTCAGAGGCATGTCCTTATCAAAGCCAGGGAAATATTTACATCTTGAGTAAAGCTTTTGAATGGGATAGACCATAACAGGCCTTCCAACAGCCGAATCTCGTTTCCTTCAATTATCACTTCACACAATGGACTTTCCATGGTTATGGCCTTCCCAACTCACCTTTCTCTACCTTCTAGACGGGACCACTATTTAACAGGGCTCAGGATCCCATATAATTAATTAACATAAACCTATTTTGGATAGAATTTTGCTTGTTGTCTTTGTTTGAATTTACGTTTTTTTTTTTTTTTTTTTTTTTTTTTTGTGTGTGTGTGTGTGTGTGTGTGTGTGTGTGTGTGTGTGTTGTATAGATTGTCTGCAGTTTATCTTGTGTTATCCCAGACAGTATCTCAAGACACCTATGCTCATAGTGTCCTCAAAGTAACACTAGCTCAGGCAGAGAAAAAATATATACAGCAAGTTGTGTATTGCCTATATAAATATATTGATATACGAGTTTAAGAAAATGAAAAATAAATAATTCCAAAAATATTTTATGAATACACCTCGAGGTTTTCAAGAAGATTGTTAGAAGCAATTATAGAGCAGATACAGACACCCTCAGCATGGCAGCCTACGTATTATTTTCATAATGATGAAGTTTTAAAATGCTTGAAAGCAAGCAATGAATGGAGTTTTAGAGTTCTTGAAAATAGGCAATGAACAGCCATTCAGTACTACATACATTAGGGGACAAAACCTGGTATTATTATTACGTCAAAATGATGACTAATTTAATTTCCTTTGAATTTTTTGATTATTTCATCTCGGCACTACATTTCATAAGATTAAATAAATGACCAACTGATATTCCTTAAGACATGTGACTTGCTGTGACACTATATAATGATTTTAGTTGTTCCATAATTACTTCTTACATCAACATTCATTATCATCCAATATAAGTGAAATAGCATGCAAATAGTCCATTGACACTCTTCTCTAGCCATTTTGTCAGTTTAAATTACAAGTCATCTCAAGGAGGCGGTGGTACAGTGGTCTTGCGCTCTGGTATGCGAGCTTAGGGTCCCAGGTTCAAATCCCCGTTATACGCTGACCACTTATCATTCTTTGATATCACTGCTGAGTGGCCAAAGACTACCCAAATTGCTGTCATACTGTCCTCAGATGGGACTAACAACGTTTATATGCATCTGAGGCTGTAGCAGTGATTAGCCTCGCATGTTCTCAACATATTTGCGAGAGAACCTAAACATTTGAGGCGTCACAATAAAAAAATCTGAAAAACCTATGCCAAATAACAGGCGAGGCAAGTTCATCTGTACCTTAAGCCTACTGGCGCCCACGGTTAATGATATAAAAAAGAAAAAAAGAAAAAAAGAAAAAAAAGAAAGAAAGATGGATCACATGAGTGAGCGAGTAAATGTGAATAAAATAAACAGCAGACATCAATACGGGTCGTATGAAAGCAATTTGCTCATGTTTGACACTCAAAAATAATTTCGTTGGTTGTTTCAAATGATTTTGGCTGGCTTTGGCTGAGAGCTTTTGTTTGTACCAAGGGAACAGAATTTAGAATTTACTCAGGTCCTTTTGTGTGTATACATTAAACCTAAATTAAAATGCATTTATGGAAGGAGCTGACACTCCTTGTTCAGGCAATTGGTGACACTTGCTGAGAAAAACTATTCTTCCGTAGTTCAAGCCGGTTTCTGCACTTGAATAGTTTCTTGGTGTAGCCACGAAAATCAGTTGAACTTGGAGTAAAGAAGGTTAATATATCTCAATCATCGTCCCAATAACAATTTATACACCTGCAGCATATTTGCCCTATGTCTTCTAAACTCCAGTGTTGGTAGACCCAGATGTCTCAAACGATGGTTGTATGGCTGCTCACTAATGGATGGTATTAATATTTTAGCTCTTCTACATACTTCCTCAATTAATTTTCTTTCACCCAACTTGTGAGGTGACCATATTCAGCTAACATACTTCAAGTGGGGCCTAATCAAAGCTGTATACAGGCACCTAAACATGTCTTCATCTATGCAAGTGAAACTCTTTTTAATTAATCCCATCCCATCTTCCCATTAATCCCAAATCGTGTTTGCTTTCTTTACTTTCTCTGCACTGTGCATACCGAATTGCAGGTCAGATGTCTTGGGGACGGACTGAAGATCCGCAGAGTGCAAAACATCTGTGAAATAGGCAGTGGCATCGTTACAAGTATCAAAATCAGCCAATGGACGAACAGAGGAGGTAGGGTCCGTAAAACGTTGCCAATTCCACAGATCTAAGTGCCAGCGAGGGCACGACCGCGGTTCAGAATCCACAGATTCTAATATAATGGGAAAGTGGTCACTACCGTACAAATCTGGTAGGACCCGCCAGGTAAAATAAAGAAGAGAATTAGAACTACAAACGGAAAGAACAATAGAAGTAAAAGTCCCTTTCTGACTATGAAAGTGTGTAACATCCCCAGTGTTTAAAAGTTCCAAACCTTCATCCTCAATAAAAGAAGCAATTAAAATCCTGCGAGGGTTGGAAGCACCACCATCCCACAAAGGGTGGCAACCGTTATAATCCCCCAACAAGAGGAAAGGAGAGGGAGGAACATGCGCTAGGCTATCAAGATTTGGCCTTACGACAGGAACACTGGGAGGAAGATAAAAGCTACATAATGTATAAAATCTGCCAAGGAAAACCTTGACAGCAACGGCTTGCAGTGGGGTGTGAAGCTGCTGGGGAACAAAAGGGGCATCAGAGCGAACGAAGATAGTGGTGCCACCATGGTGGCCCTGACCAGAAATAGGGGTACTGAAGAAGGCATGATACCTGGGAGGACTTGAGTAAGTGAAGTCCTCGAGCATCGTCTCCTGTAAACAAAGACAGGCAGGAGAAAACCTGGAAACCAAAACTCTGAGTTCCTCCCAAGAGACCCGAAGACCTCTACAATTCCATTGGAGGATCCGGAAAACTATTACTTAGTGTTTCGTGGTGGGCAAATCCCTGTGAGGGACCCCCACTTTACCCTTTACTTTATCGACCTGACTGGGAACGGTAATACGGCAAGTACTGGAAAGGCCAGAAGCCCCTGCAAGAGGGGTAACCAGGATACGAGAAGAGTCGGACTGAAGGGTCGGGACTTTCGAACCAGAATCTACCTTGGCAGGGGTGCCCTTGCCACCCACACACTCTGCACCACCAGAGTCAGAATGCCCCAATGAGGTGGAATTAACAAGGACGGTCACGGCTCACAGAAGTCACGGAATCTTGGAACGCGGAATGACCCAATTAGCCTGTTCGCAGTGAGCATTTTGATACCAGACAGCGCCAGATTTTGTAATTTTTGCCGGAAAATAAATACTTTTTGGGGCAAGTTTTACAAGCTTACACAGGTGTATTATTGCACATTAATGCGTATGAAATTTAAGTCTATTAATCTCATGATGTCTGACAGCATATGACATCGTTTGAGCCTCTATTCATAATTTCATATGATATTCTTAAGACAGCTTATATTTGTATCAAGGCAAGCAATTTGTCATTTTCTACTAATCTCAATGGGCATATACCGATACATACTTTCATTTGAATGTACCAAACAATAGGCAAATCTATGTAATGTATAGAAAATAAAATTTTGTGTCGCAGACTTAATTTTTTCCAGTACGACAACTACATCCTCGGCTACTGGCAGCAAACCACAACAAACACTAGCAGGCTACTCAGAGTAACTCCTAATGGTATTGTCAGCTGCAAATGCTGTGGCAAGAGTTTATTAGAAGTAAAATGTCTCCATAGTGATAAATATCAGTCTTTTTAATGGCGCTTAGTATACTACGTCGTACGTCTGGCAGCGGTGCTGTTTTTGTTTTCTTCACTGATCACTTTCGTATATAAGACGTGACAGTTATTTCCAATATTTTTCAACACTCAGATAAAATGTATATACCGAAATCAACATCCTTTTAATTTTACTGCTCATACTTACTGAAAAAATAATAATTACCTAATTGTAGCTTTATCTTATAATACAATTAACAAAGCCTTATCATGCACCAGTAAGTAAGAATAATAACATTAAGATTATGTTTTTAATTTTAAATACACATGTGCAGTAATTCATGTCGTATTTTTTCTGCAGATCGGCTTCTAAATTAACTAAGTCACCCCTTTGCCCCGGAGAAGCAGAGAAAATTAAAAATTCTAGCGCTGATAGGTGTCTACGACCCTAGCTGCGAACAGGCTAATTGACGAGTCAATGCGCCTTCAACCAACGGCGTATCTTGAAAAACATCCATACCAGCTGCTGCATGAATATCAGCAACAACACGACTAAGGGAAGAAGACCGCTCCAAAGAACGGACAGAATAGACCGCAGAAGTAGACGAGGCTCCGTCATTAGTCCTCACACGGCTGGAAGGACCAATAGAAATTTTAGACGGGGGCACATTCAACTAGTCAACCGAATCTGTTAAGCTATGGTGGCATTTACTAGCAGCTCTGTTGGATATCCCGCACCCCTAATTCTGAGGCCCTAGCAGAAGAAGACACATCACAAACTACAGGGACACAGTCACCAGTCTCGTTGAGGACAGAAAACTGGTTGCGGACAGGAACCAGAAGGGAGGGACTCTTCGGTAGAGGAATTTTATAATTAGAATCACGGACAGCGGACTGGGACGATAAATGAGAGTCCAAAGAAGAGGCGCAACACATAGCCTCACCGCTCTTTCCTTGCCTATAAGTAAG
>JAXIVD010008042.1:12500-15000 GCA_036785275.1 Cancer borealis | reverse complement strand
TATCTATATTATATAGATATATATTTATAATGTGTGACTTTCATCCTGGTAGAGATTGAAGGCGTGGGGTGTAGGTGGGACTGGGAGGTTAAGGGGCGGAAATGCATTTGTTGTCTTAGGTGTAGCGTAGTAGAACAGCTCTGGGGAATTGTTCCCCAGGTGAGGCGAGCGTAACGCGTGACGGCCAACTCAAGCGTCCTGTGCAGCGGCCGGCCTCTCACCTGCTAGCCCTCACCTGCTAGCCCTCACCTGGGGTCGACGTCCGGTGATTGAGCACTAAACTGGTCATACCCTTCGCTGGGTGTGTGGAGGGAATGCCAAATTTGGTGTCGATTTGATCCCACGCTCCGGGCGCACCTCCGCCTGGAGGCTTCCGTGGGGCGTGGACCGAGTGTTCCGAGACAAATCATACTCAGCCCCCTTGACCTCTGGCATCCAGGAACCGGCAGGGATCTTGAACGACAAAACACACAAGAGCACAAATTATGTGCGTTGAGGTTGTCTTTTTCAAGGTTTTTTCATGAGCCGCAAAGACTCCCGGGACAGTCGTCATTATAGCGGAAAATTTACCCTCGGGGAGGAAACTTTCAAACCCGAAGATTCACGAGAAACTCAAAACGGAAACAATTTTAGCGACCCTTCAAACCTCGATGTGCGTCTGTATAATTTGAGGCTGCCATGCCGCTTCTTCTGAGTACATCCCAGGACAGGATGGGGAAGGGGCGAGCAGCCCTCTTGGTGTGGCGGCATAGCGTGGGAGGAGAGGCTGCTCAGCGATGGAGAGGGGACGTCCTTGTGGATCTTGGGAACGGGGAGGGTTGCCTCCCCCGGACCCTAACCTTGAGGGCTGGCCAGGGGGCACCTCGCCGCGCACCACCACCACTGCTTGTACTAACCCCTGCCTAGTGTGTGAGCCATCTTGGGGCCTCTGCTAATCACACCTGCACTCAGCCCGACATCCTGTTCTGAACACAGCTTCGTTATTGCCAGCCTCATCATTACACCGAATACGGGCTCATACGACTCACCATCGTGCCTCATCATTTTCTGCAATCATTTTGTTACTTGCCTTTACACAATCCTATCAATCTTATGTTCCTCCATCCTTCACCTTCTCTTCCTTCTTTTCCATCCTTCACCCCTTCTTCTTCCTCCCTTCTCCATCCCTCACACAATTACTTCATTCCCTCATGACTCTTGCATGACCCTTACACAAACGTCATTGCTCTTTCTATGGTGCATCTGCATCACAACCAACCTCTTATATTAGTACTGACATCCTGTGTAATGTTTTGTATGTGTTTGTGTTATGTATTGTGTGTGTGTGTGTGTGTGTGTGTGTGTGTGTGTGTGTGTGTGGTGTGTGTGTGTGTGTGTGTGTGTGGTGTGTGTGTTGTGGCGGGGCGAATGGGCTTGCTGAATGAGTGTGGTCGGTAAGATGGGACTAGGTAATGAGAGGGAGTGCGAGGGAGTTCTTAAGGGGAGTGAGAGTGGAGTAAAGGAAGCTTCCATTAAGACGAAGCTTCACCAGGATAATGTGTGGGGAAGGAAATTGAAACACTGTTAAGGCGACATTGTGAAGGACGATGGAAGGGGATGGTGAAGTGAGTGTGGGGAAAGAGAAGACAGGGAAAGAAAGACCAAGAACGATTGAAGAGAGAGTGAGAGAGAGAGAGGAGAGAGAGAGATGAAGAGAGAAGAGAGAGAGAGAGAGTAAGAGAGAGAGAGAGAGAGAGAGAAGAGAGAGAGAGAGAGAGGAGAGAGATGAGAGAGAAGAGAGAGGAGAGAGAGAGAGAGAGATAATAAATTATATAAAAACACCAAAAACCCTTGACGAACTTTAAGGTGAAAATTGTACGAAAAAATAAAAGAGTAAGAGTAAGCGCAGTGACGGTAAGGAAGAGAAAGAAAATAAAAAAGGACTCAACATGGAAGAATAATAAGACAAAAAAAGAGTAAATGGAAATGAGAGGCGATAAGTATGTAATATATATTAATAAAAACAAAACCGGATATACAGACGAAGGAACGAAAAAAAAAGTTAGTAAGGTGGATGGAAGAATAAGAAGGAATGAATAAGAGAGAGAAAGAAAAAAAAAGGAACAAAAGGAAAATATAAGATGAAAAAATAAATCAACGTAAGAATTAAAATTAAATAAAAATATACGCAGAAGAAAAGAACAAATAAGAATTGAAATAAATTAATAATATGGAATAAGAATAAAAGGAAGAAAACACACTAGAAAAATAACAGCCACCAGAAAAAAAAGAGCAAAAAATAACATATAGAAAACGGAATATGATACAAATAAAAGTAAGCAGGAAGCAGGAACAGGGAAGGAACAGAACAAAAAATGGTCGTAGGTAGAGGAATGAACTGAAAAAAAAACAAAATTAGGATCAGGACCAAATATAGATGAGAAGCGAAATTAGAAGGAAGGGGAATGGAAAAAAAAAAAATAGAACGATGATAATAGAGGAGAAATGATGAAAAGTGAGG
>JAXIVD010008042.1:0-10000 GCA_036785275.1 Cancer borealis | reverse complement strand
CTGGTTCAGGTCTGGTCGCAAGGTGTGGTGGGGGGTCGAGGAGTTAAGCAGTTGATGAATATACAATCGCACTTTTACAAAGCAATAATTCTAGGTGAAGAACCCTTGTCAAATAAAGGAAATCAATGGTAGGACTCAGACCTTTTAAAAGTAGGACAGCGGCCGACCAGCACGTGATACCTCTTTGTTCAGTGAGGGCAAATGTCATCACACATAGGACACTAAGGCTCTTATTTGAGAAACGGTTCATGACAAAATAATCGTGTGGGACGGTGACCTTATATGTCTTCGTTATCATATTCAACTTGAACGCCTCACTTATCCTGAAGGTGGTGGACTGAGGACTCAGAAGACTGGGACACAGACAGCCGAGTTAAGTTATTTAAGAATGATGTCTCCAGTAAGATAATATGTAGGGCATGATATTGGTTGCCCAAGTATGCACCTTACAAGTGTTTGACAGTAGCTAGTCACGCGTGGAATGTTGTAATAAGGCTGTGAAGCAGGTACAGCAACATGTTTTTCTCCTCATGGTGAGTTCCCACGTCCCCCACAACCCTGAGGCACGTTAACTCTGGACAGCAGCAGGAGCGTCTTGTAGGACCATCAAGGTTGATACTGTGTTGGCAGGTCAAGCTTCATACTCGTCACAGTGATGTAGATCAAGGCACAAACAAGAAGTCGAATAGACGCAAGAGGATCACACCTTCCCTGGTGGTGTCTCACTTCTGTGGGATCAAAACGTTTGTATCAGTTAGAAATTCAAACCATCGAATGACTAGAATGTGCTCAATGTCTCCATGGAGAGAAGAAATCAGCTAACAGCTACTGACCTGAGCTTAGAGACGCAGCAGGCCTCATAGCCGTGTACAGTGGAAGCTACCCGTCAAAGGTGTTCATTCCCTGCACGGTCACCTCAGCAAGGACGCTTTCCTGTCCTTGTTACGTACTCAAGGGTTTTGCTCATGCCAAGAAACAGACCGATAGATGCAGTTCAAGGACGTCAGTGTTAGTTCTGAACTCACTTTTATTGTTGGATCAAGGAAAACCGTCCATGAAACAGCTTGAACCTTCCAAGAAAAGTCATTATTTGCTTAAAGTATAGAATGATAAAGCTTGGTAGAAGCTGCGAGGCTCCTTCACCTTTAGAAGAGACGTGTTCGTGTCGCGTCACACTCAGGTGAAGCCCACGCGGTCATTTTTAACAATACACGCAACTTAAAGGCTGAAGTGTAACAACAAAAAGTGTCGCTACCAGACTCGTCAAGGTCGCTTGTGATGGAGTCGCTCTGGGAACTCCATTATTAAAGCGAACTTTTCTTCTGCAAAGTGCACGTCAACACCTTGCAACGTCCTTCTGGCAGGAGGCGCGGGACACCAACACCTCAGGCCACATCAAGGCACCGAGGGGACGTGATGCAGGGATTGAAGAGGGTTTGCAAGGATGACAGCAAAAAAGTATATGTATGTAAGATAGAAAATACGGAGAAATAAGACAATAAAATGCTTGGGGTAGGAAGTCAGGCGCAAGAGGAAAAAAAAGAATCAGAGCAAATTATATTTATCTGAGAAACCCGCGTGTACTGAGTGCATGTTCAGCTGTGTGTGGAGTGGCGTGGGTGAGGCAAGGGCTGGGGAGTAGGAGTGGGTAGAGTGAAGGGATTCAGTTAAACACACGCAACTTCCATGCAGACGCCTCACTCATGCCATTATTCACAATGACATCGCGACCAACACATTTCACTATACCGCCCACGCGCCGCGGTGAGGGTCGCACGCCCCCTCACACCTGGACGAACGTGTGGCGGGGCTTGTGTTGCCTTCCACTGTTATGTGATGAAGCAGCGTTACTCTACCATTATGTTGATATGTATGGAGACGTAACACATTGGTCTCGTATGGGCAGCAGCTTCGTGGGGCGGGGTCGTCTAGGGTAAAGCAGCAGCAGCAGCAGCAGTTTGCCCCTCTAAGAGCCTCCTACATATCTCTCAGACGGCCAGCAGGTGAACTTTCCATATACCCACGTTCCTCACGCCCTCACGCCCGCACCCTTTATTCCCTCCTGTTGTGGCATCCGATATGCATGCCCTCACAACAGTCCTCATCCCCTCACAGTACGTGCCTTCACCTCACACCTCATCACTCTCCCATCCCGGCCATCACTCACCACGCCAGCGGCACCACTTGCAACATGGTGCAATGCCGTCCGTGTGAGGCTGGTGGGTCCCTGGGGTGCTGCTGCTACACTACACAACCCTCCCCAGGGCCAGATAAGGCTCCACCTATCACATTTTTTATCTTAATTCTTTTTTTCATCGTGAGCTTCCCACACTCCCCCGTGGATCGCTTCGGCCTACCCTCCCGTCCTCCCCTGCCGTGCCCTGTACCCCTTCCCTCTGCCTCGACTCCCCTACCTCCAGGCCTCTGCCTACCCTGCACTAGCACCCTCTTCATATGTCCTTCCCCCCGCCTCAGTCCCCCTTCACCTAGACAAAAGTGAAGGCTAACGGGCCTCCCGCCACAACGTGTTATATACCAGTATAGTTCTTGTAAGCCGGATATAATCAATGACTCATTAAATTTCGGTATCTCTCTCTCTCTCTCTCTCTCTCTCTCTCTCTCTCTCTCTCTCTCTCTCTCTCTCTCTCTCTCTCTCTCTCTCTCTCTCTCTCTCTCTCTCTCTCTCTCTCTCTCTCTCTCAACAGTCACACAACTTTGGTCTGTTGTAAGTAGGCTTCACGTCGTTAGGCAGTCACTCTAACTTCAAGGTCACGTGACTCAAGGTGTGGTGCTCGCCTCAGCATACCTGCCTCTCACCTGCTCCTCACCAAGTTCCGGGAGTCACCAGGCGTCGCAAAACTCATCTCTTTCTCATTATTTATCATTATAATTTAGTTTTATGAGTCACTTGGTTAGCAATCATCCGGTATGCAAGTCATCTTATTACCTGAGTCACGTCATTATGTAAGTCACCAAGGTGCTTAAGTCAGTTGGTTATATAAGTCACCAGGTTGTCTTAAGTCACCTATCACCTGTCTGATTCGTTCTGCTCAAAGTTACCAAAACGTTTTAAGTCACCTTGTTGTATAAACTTCTTCCTCACGGTCACCAAGTGTTAAACTCCTTGTATTCTTTTCCTATATATCCAACCTTCCCTTGAAGTAAGTTCTGCTATGTCTCGTTCTCATTAACTGAATTAATATTGATTTTACTTACTATCTTTTATACTGAGGCCTTGAATGAAATGCAAGAACTATTTTGTATGAATAAAATACTGGTCAAGGGTTGAAATAGATAAATATATATATGTAGATTAGATGAAAAAGGAGTTGACAGTTTCATCACCCTAAAGAAGTATGTGATGGGAGTCTTTTATAAGCAAGATCAGATTACTTCCGTGTGTATCTTGTTGTTCTTCATCAATCAAACGTTATTACTTCACTGCTATGAATGTTTGCTTTTTGACCTTGGATGAAGTAGAATAATTCGAACTAAACGTTATTCCTTCAATGTTCTAATGATCAATTGCTATTTTTCACGTAAAAGAGAATGGCTATTATCAAACATATTTCTTTTATTGCAATGTCTCTGTTTATTTTTACTAAAAGTTAGAAAGAGTATTCATTCAGTATTATTCTCTTCTACTTTTTTTAAATAGATATATTTTGTTTAATTTTTAGACTTAATTTGAAATAGAAAAAGTCCAGTCTACACTTTCCATGATCGTATTTATTATTCTGTAGCCTTGAAAACAAAAGCCGAACATGCATTAAACATTGTATCCTCAGCCAGTCAATGAGCCGAAAAGAGACGGACACGTAACACGACTTATGACTCCTGGAAAAGAAAAGAGAGAGAGAGAAAAAAAAAATACATACATACCATTGTTTAATAGATAGATATAAATACAAGTGATATAGAATATAAAAAATGCTGAAAGAAATATATGAGAACGAAATTATATTAATGAACAAAGAAATGTGTTGCAAGATGATGTAAGATATAAGTGAGAGGAAAGTATATGTATACTGATATAATTTGATGAGAGAGTGTTGAATTACACATGTATTGGAAAGTTCATTGGTTTAGTATATGTCGTGGTGTCTCATTTCTTTTGCAGTGAACAGGATTCCTGCATTCTACTTTTTTCTCATCTGTCACCCCACAGGTCTGGGAAACGACCAGTTGTATGAAAGGACTATTGTTATTAATATCATTATTATTTCTTCTTCTTCTTCTTTTTCTTCTTCTTCTTCTTCTTCTTCTTATTATTATTATTATTAATAATATTATCATTATTGGTTAATGTGTAACAGGTGTGGTATTGGAATGGTTGGAGTAGTCACGCCCACACGACCCTGCGTTGCCAAGTTATTCAGGTCTTCCACTTACCTAAGTCCCCCGCTTACCTAAGGTTTTGGGTTATCTAAGTCCCGCCAGTGCATGAGTCACCACGGATGCTTGGTTACCTAACTCATGAAGTTACTAAAGTTGTATGTTAACCAAAGTTATCCTGGAAGGTCCTAAGTGCTCCGAGGACTTAGTTATTTTGGAATTCAGGGTTTCTAGTTCCATAAGTCACATGATTTCTTACTCTAAGTAACCTTGATCACCTGGGCATTTAAGTCTCATGGTGGTCTGAGTCGCAATACTATATTTCTTTTGATGTAAGTAAGTACGTAGAGTACGTACGTAAGTCACTATGAGGCACCAGATTGCAGGTTTTCATTGAGTTTTAGTCCCGTGGTTAACTAAGTTACGAAGCTACATAAGTCTCGTGGATAGGAAATTGTTTTGGTTCTCTTGGTCAGCAAGTCCAGCGGTCACCCACCAACACCCCGACCACACCTGCATATGAGGGACTCGTTATATGTGTCCTCGCCCGCCTTCCCCCAGCAGGTAGACGTGGGTGAGGCGCGGACCGGCTGGCATAGAGCTTATGTATCCTGTTGCTTGCCCCAGAAAAGTGCAAGTTCTGTCAAGGCTTGGTAGTTACACAAGTTGGCAGCAGCCCGGCACAGCGTTCCCCTCACCACCTAAAACAGACAGTAACAACAACTAGTTAGTTTTCTAGTCGTTGGTTATCCTCCCGTCGACGAGAGAAGGGAGTGGGCATTGTGGCGTGGTGGCGTGGTGATCGTATGACATCTGTGAATACCTAAATTGACTCTGGTAATAATGTTTTGCTATGTAGCCACCATTACCATCCATTCCCATTACCTCCTCTTCCTTCAACATCATCGCCAGCCGCTCATTTCTGTCGAGTGAGCATGATGGCGTCGTAATTAGGGCTCGGGTGCACACTTTCCACACGGTCTTTTACCAGCCAAGGGCCGCTCTTACTCTCATCGCCAAGGGTGTGTCGCTGAACGTGTTCTTTCCTCTGTTTATCCAGCGTAATAATGGAGGGAGGAGAGTAATGTGCTTGTGGAGGACATACTTTCTCGCCTTCATTTTCCTTCGGGTGATGGTGGTGGTAGTGGTAGTGGTCGCGCCCCAAGGGTCTGTGTGACACCACAGCCACGTGTGGCCGCCGACTCCGCCCACGCGCGACCGCCCAGACCAATAGGGTAGCTGGTATCCCTCTGCGAGAGCCTGGGTGCCCACACGTATTCCCCCCTCTCCTTCCCCCCTTCCCACACCAGCCGCTGCCTGGCACCACCTTCGCTTGAAAGTGGGACAGTGGGCACTCCTCACCCCCCTGCCCTGGCACCCTTCCTCAGGCCTCTCTTGCTCTCGCCTTCAACACTTCCCTTTCCACTCCCCCATTCTCGCCCCCCTCTGTAAAATCTCTCTCTCTCTCTCTCTCTCTCTCTCTCTCTCTCTCTCTCTCTCTCTCTCTCTCTCTCTCTCTCTCTCTCTCTCTCTCTCTCTCTCTCTCTCTCTCTCTGTCTCTCTCTCTCTCTCTCTCTCTCTCTCTTCTCTCTCTCTCTCTCTCTCTCTCTCTCTCTCTCTCTCTCTCTCTCTCTCTCTCTCTCCTCTCTCTCTCTCTCTCTCTCTCTCTCTCTCTCTCTCTCTCTCTCCTCTCTCTCTCTCTCTCTCTCTCTCTCAACTTTCCATAAAACTTCAAGCTTGAAAGAACATGAATGACATTGCAGTAGAAATATATACCTAACATTAAATAGTGTAAGTTTAAACGGACACATTTCGTAACAAAATTTTATGTAAGTACACACACACACACACACACACACACACACACACACACACACACACACACACACACACACACACACACACACACACACACAGTGGCCTTAATCGCTCCTTAATTAGCGAAATTGTCACCCAGGCGTCCTAATATTCGCTCTTTATCTACAATTACGTGCTATTTTCCCTCTGCTAATGTCTTCTGAAGGAGTCGTGGTGTTTATTTCATTCTCTCTCTCTATGTCTCTCTCTCTCTCTCTCTCTCTCTCTCTCTCTCTCTCTCTCTCTCTCTCTCTCTCTCTCTCTCTCTCTCTCTCCCTCTCTCCCAGGTCGTTATTGCAGGTCTGCATCCAAAATTGCGCATAATTATATAAATAACTGGGGTTTTAACCTTCTGCTCTTTAAATCTCACGGCAATCTTCCCCTTCCCTCGTGCCTTCACACACACACACACACACACACACACACACACACACACACACACACACACACACACACACACACACACACACACACACACACACCCACACACACCGCCTCTCCTTTCCTACTACACCGACTCTTCCTCCTCGTGGGTTGAGCCTGAAAGGAAAACCACTTCACTTTTCATATAAGGCTCAGGGAAAAATGAGGCAAAGATCGAGCAACTACGTAAAAAGGAAAAGGAATTAAGTTGCAGCAAGAGTTCCCGACGCACGCACGCACGTACTACATCATGACCGATCTTCGTGTTATCCAGCGAGTCCTTACCACTTTTCTTTTTTCCTGTCTTTATACGGTGACCTTTTTTTCTTTATGATTCATGCTAGACACAGTGACGACCTCCCGTAGCTATCAGAGACCCGCAGCTGGGAAATCCACGATGCATCAGAGGTGGACGTGGCAATAATTCTTAGTAGTTGCATCACCTTATAGAACGTCAGGCAATCAATCAGTCAAACGAAGCTGGAGGTCGAAGTGACGTGGGCAAAAGATCATCTCACTATCACGTCACTTTAATCGTTTATTGATCGCTCAGTAAGACATTTCTGGAGAGGCATTGTACCACTCAAACCACGACGACGAAAGCCTCCCTCGGGCACCATCTTGACTCTCACCATTACCTCAGCACTCCGCTCTTTTCGCCTTCGTCTCGTTGGCCTGCGGGGGCGTCTTGCGGTGGGAGAGCCATTCTTGTACCGTAAATCAATCGAGACATGAAATTCTGCTTCATTGAGCGAGTTAGCAGATTTGATGCGGCAAGAGCTTGAAGCGTTGGGGTGTGAGGGTGGTGGATGAGGCTGGCTGGGCGTGGCTAGGCGGAGTGGATGAGTCGTGTGACTGGCAGGTCAGAATTAGAGTGTGCATGGGCGGCGAATGTGCACCAGGAATACTTATTGACTATTTAATAATGCCCCTTCAAATCTCTGCACACTCCTCCTCCCCCACCGGTTGGCTTTATCATAAATGATTCACTGATAACGTATCACATAGATTATCACATGACATACATGTAGCACATATAGCTCGCCGCCACCGGAAATGACGTAGCTGCGGTGTCCGAGTGGTTAAGGAGATGGACTTAAAATCCATTGGGCTCTGCCCGCACAGGTTCGAATCCTGTCCGCAGTGAGCAATGTTTTAGTGAGTTAAGGAAGTGAGGAGGAGGCAGCGGCGACATCCTGGACTGCGTGGATACAATGAACGCGTTGGTGTGGTGTACGTGGCGTTTGTTGTGTGCGAATGTACATATTCACGTGTTATGTGAGTGCTTGTGCGTGCATCTGATTACGTACATCTGTCATGCATGGGTAGACAGCGCGGCATAGTGCCAGCCTTAGTACTGGGCGGGGCGGGGCACGGACTGGCTACTGTTACCCGTCGTAATTGTATCGCCTTCATGCTGACCGCCGCCACGCCCCACCCTTGCAGCCAGGAAGGCACGGGGTGGGAAGGGACGGGGATAGTGTTACAGCACACAACTCACCGTGAAGGGTGGAGCGTGCCACTTGTACTAGGGATGCAGGTGATGGGTTGTTGCAGTAGTAGTGAGGTGGTGGTGATGGTGGAGGTGATGAGACCGAATGCGGAGTGGTCGGTAGTGGTGGTGGTGGTGGTGGTGGTGGTTGTGGTTTTGACGGCGGCTGTGGTGTGGTGGTGGAGGAAGTGGAGTAGAGTTCAGAGGTTAGTCCCACAACCTCATTCACCTTCAACTTCCTTAACCTCTTAGAGGCCCTTCATTCCTCTTCGAAAATAATACTCTCTCTCTCTCTCTCTCTCTCTCTCTCTCTCTCTCTCTCTCTCTCTCTCTCTCTCTCTCTCTCTTTCTTTCTAGGACTCAGTAAGAGAGACGAAAGGACACATTAAAATACACTTAGACGTATAAGGACACAGTAAAGGACAACAGAATGCATTAGAACACATAAGATTATGGAGAAAAAAAAACGCAACAAAAACACTCAAAACAACTATGCCGGAACACCAGGAAGCACCACAGGACAACTTAAACACACACACACACACACACACACACACACACACACACACACACACACACACACACACACACACACACACATACACACACACACACAGGTCAGCTACCTCCAAAAACAGGCGGGAAGTGCTGACGAGGATGTGTGTGTGTGTGTGTGTGTGTGTGTGTGTGTGTGTGTGTGTGTGTGTGTGTGTGTGTGTGTGTGTGTGTGTGTGTGTGTGTGGCGCCCGTTAAGGTTATTGAGGGCAAGTAATGGATGATGCCCCCACTCTCACTTCCTCTCACCACACACTCACCTGTATTCCTCACTCATTTATTATTCCTCTCTCGTCCTTGTTTCCCCTTCTTTGTTAACTCTCATCCCTTTGCACTCTCACCATCAACACATTATCCTACCACTCTTCTCCTTCATCTCTTCCTCTTTGCTCCTCGTCATCACCCTACACCTTCACACTCCTCTCTTCATCACCTTCATCTACTTTTTTTCCTCTTCTCACCTCTCACTCTCTCTGTACTTACGCTACCACACGCTCTAACTCGTCTGTGGTCTGAATCACTTTCCTCTCACTCTCTCCACATACTTGTACTTCAATGGAGCAATACTTTAATGCCGCATCTCGCTCTATATTCTTACACATCGACTCCCTCCAGTGTTCTCATTCATGCCCTGCTTACCGATGTTTTCCATAATACTGTTAATTTCAACCGATATTTTTCCTTTTCATCGATGTTTTCCTGTTTCCTGTTGTTCTATCTGTTAATCCTTTTTGATGCTACCCGAACGTCACCACAAGGGCGGCGGGTCACCCTTAGAATGTAAATGAACGACAGTTATATCTTGAAGAGTGTTAGCATTTATTGTGCATTCAACGCCTTCCTACCTGCCATGTTTCCGTTTGTAATGCATATGAAAATTTTTCCTCAATATATTCAACACTTGCTTCATGTCGGTGTGATATTAATACAAATAAAGATGATCAGCCTCATGCACAGGAAGACTAACATGACTTGTAGTGCAGAGGTGAGCGACTGACTGCATCCCTTGTGTGTGCGCCGCGGCCTGCCTTGACCATTTTGCGGTTGGGGAGACGGCCTTGTAGTACATTGGTCCATCAGCTGCTGCAACGAGGGACTCATATTTTTTCACGTCTCCACGTGGGTCTGTGTTACGTGAGAGGACGTTGCTGCGGTGTCTTGAAGGAGGGGAACTGTAACGAGGCATCGCTACTGCGCCGCGGCCCCTCATGAGTGCGGAAGGAATATAAATGTAACATCCCCAGGTGACTCATCCTTTTTTTTTTGTAGTCCATGCATGTCATCTGCAATGCGTGTAGTTGATAGTCTCTCCTCGATCTTTCCTTGATCCGTGTTGGT
>JAXIVD010008041.1:0-18489 GCA_036785275.1 Cancer borealis | reverse complement strand
AAATTTTTTTTTTCTCTCTCTCTCTCTCTCTCTCCTCTCTCTCTCTCTCTCTCTCTCTCTCTCTCTCTCTCTCTCTCTCTCTTTGCGTCACTGTATTGCTGGCGATGATATAAGTGTGTGTGTGTGTGTGTGTGTGTGTGTGTGTGTGTGTGTGTGTGTGTGTGTGTGTGTGTATAAAGATGATGGAAAGATGCTGACGTCATGCATGTAAACACACCTTCAATCCGTGCGTCCATCCACCTTCCGCGCCCACCCACTCACCCATTGGTCAGCCCGCCCACACCCACTCCAACACACACACACACACACACACACACACACACACACACACACACACACACACACACACACACACACACACACACACACACACACCACACACACACACACATACACACACACAGCAGCAGCTTCCTTGACCCACCATCTTATTGGCTTGTGTCACGATGCCCTCAAGGAAATAAAGCTTGTCCTCCCTGACGCTCCATCATCATCATCAGCAGCAGCATTTTTTCCACTCTCTTCTTCCCATCTTTCTTGCCTTGCCGTACTTCTCGTTTCTTTCATCCTCCTCCTCTCCTCTTCCTCTTCCTCCTACTACTACTCATCCTCCTCCCGCTCCTCCTCCTCCTCCTCCTCCTCCTCCTACTCCTACTCTTACTCCTACTCCTCCTCCTCCTCCTCCTCCTCCTCCTCCTCCTCCTCCTCACCAGATTCCAGCCATAACACTTCCTGGATTCTCTTAAACTGACGGTGGAATCTCAGGGAATGGCCCTTGCTCTTCCATGTTCTTTAAATATTCAGAACTCCGCACGAACGAAAGCAGTGATGCATAACAACTCAGAGGAAGGTTTGCGAAGAAGACTCAAGGAGCAAAAGGCAGCAAGGGTGGATATCCGGAAGCATTGAGTGACCCTTTCCGCCCTCCCTGCATATACCTCCCTTCTGCTCCCCCTTGTGTAGTGCCCCTTCTGTGTGGGCTATAAGAGGCGTTTGTTTCCGTGTAAGACGTGAGTGTGACGGAATGTATCGAGTTGCCTTTGGTAGTGCGTGATTATTTTATGAAGGTCAGGAAACAATTGATACCTACACAATAACTTTTTTTATCTCTCTATCTGAATGTCATTGTTAATTGTGCATACAGAGAACACTTATCCTGTTCATTCTCGTTGCATACTTGCTGGTGTAAGTCACCCATCATCCCCTTGAATATCGACGCATAGTTAATATATCAGTAGCGGCGGAGGGGAGAGCACTTGGTGCGCCTCCACACCAACTACCTTTGGCCACTCGATGACCATTCGTCTTTGTCATCAAAGGGAGTGTCTCAGCAATATAATAATTTCTGGCTAGTGGCAGTAGAGTTACCTACGTTATCTGTTGGTTAGACAAATTGGGGGATCACCAGAAATGGACTTAAAACTGAAAAGAGTTTCGCTGTATGGCATTTGGTATGTTTTGGCGCGTTTTCCAGCATGTGAGCGATCGATAGCAGTCTTCCCGCGCTTTCTGTCCAAACACAGTATGCTCAGCTCGGCCTACCCGTCACTCCAACGCTTCAAGATGCTCCCTTTCCCGGGAATACATAATGCATATAAACATGACGTACCTTACAAAGTGAAGCAGACGTAAATATCCTGAGCGAGAAGGGCAGTGCCAGGGGCCAGCCACCACGCACGACTGATACTGACTTACGCGCACACACCAACAGGCACCGTCCGCGGCGCCCAGTCAGGCGGCTGTGAAAACCTTTGCGCATGCGCCCTCACGTGATTATCCCTGCTCTCTCTCTCTCTCTCTCTCTCTCTCTCTCTCTCTCTCTCTCTCTCTCTCTCTCTCTCTCTCTCTCTCTCTCTCTCTCTCTCTCTCTCTCTCTCTCTCTCTCTCTCTTTGAGAGAGAGAGAGAGAGAGAGAGAGAGAGAGAGAGAGAGAGAGAGAGAGTTTACTAGAGACAGGAGATGGGTGTGGCGACTGAGCGGCGCTCAGTGTAGCAGGAGCGCCATTCCCTGCTGGTGGCACTGGCGCTCTTGTATCAGCCGCCACCACCGTCAGGCTTTTTATAGAATTCTTCCGCTACTTTGATCACCTCATCTCAATTATTTGCAGTTTCACCTATCATTCCTACATCTTTTTTCTCGACTCTTACATTAAAATCACCTGCAATGAAAGAGTAGGTTTTGTGCTTTTTCATAGGTTCCTCTCCACCTTCATAAAACCACTCTACATCTTCGTCATCGTAGCCTTATGCTACCTGGCTTAATCCTCTCCATAGCCTTAGTCCCCAGCAGCGATGGAACAACTTGCCACGGTGGCGGTCAGATCTGCTCCAGAGCAGAGGGTGCTGAAAATTTTTGATTTCAGGCAGGCTACCTCTGGAACTTTGATTTATGCACGTAATATGTTAGAATACTAGCAAGGTGATATTGAAGTGTTCTTTTAAGAATTCGAAGGCGTCAAGTAGGATATTTAGTGAACAAAGAATTACCATAGTATATTGAAAATTTGTGTAGTTTAAGTGATAGGAAAGCAGGCTTGATAATGAAACAGAACAGATATGAATTTTCAATTGTATAGGTTTATGCACCAACGTCAGCTTACCATGACGAAAACGTAGAGAGATTCTTGAATTAGTAGAGGAAACCACGAAAAAGCACAAAAGCTACTATTCTTTCGTAGTAGGTGACTTAAATGCAAAGGTCTGGAAAAGCTGTAAGAATGACAACATTTGGTAACTTTTGAATCGATACACGAAATTGTAAAAGTGACATGATAGTAGGATTTGCAGATATATATATATATATATATATATATATATATATATATATATATATATATATATATATATATATATATATATATATATATATATATATATATATATAAGGTTTTTTCGGAGGTGACGTTTCCCAAGAGAAAATCAGGATTGATAAATAAGAGATTAAAGAAATGATGAAGGAATTCAATGAGAGGAAAGCAATAGAACTAGATGAGGTATCAGGATACATCTTGAAAGAGTGCAGACAAGACATGGCTGAGCCAATTCTTATTATAACTGAAACCGGAAAAGTTCCTAAAGAATGGAAAAGAGCTGATGTAATGCCTGTTTTAAAAATGGAAGCAAAGAAGAACCTCTTCATTATAAATGTATATAAGATGTGCGGAAAGATTATCAAGAAACAATAGATTGAATGTTTAGAAAGAGAAGGAGTACTAAGAGATGGACAATATGGATTCATAACAGTAAGGTCATGTATCACCATCTTAGTAAGTTTTTTCTTTCGCAAGAGTGATAGATGTACACAAGAAAGAGATGGATGGGCGGATTTTTAGACTTAGAAAAGGCATTAAAGGAGGTTCCTCACCGAAGATTACTTAGGAAGCTAGAATACATTAAGGGACTGAAAGAAACATTAAACCTATTGGATTGAAGACTACCTGAAGGGAAGAGAAATGAGAACAGTAGTAAAGGATGAAAAATAAGATTGGAGGGAAGTAAAAAGTGAGTACTACAGTGATCAGTTTGGGCACCAATAATTGTTTCAGTATATATAGATGATATCATAGAAGGAGTAAGCAGGCACAGAAGTCTGTTTGCAGAGGAGGCGAAATTACTAAGAAACCATATGGATTGCACAGATAACAAAATATATGAATGGAGCAAGACATGAAAAATAGAATTTCAATACAATAAAAAATTCCATGTATTAGAAATGGGTAGGAGTAGAATGAGACCCACAAGAACAACATATTATATCAATGGAAAAAAAAGGGAAAGAAAGATTTGGGAGTGGTAATACATGACAATTTATTTGATTATGTTCACTTCCTAGATAAATATATGGCAAAAAATTATATATAACTACAGTGATTAGACCTTAGAATGTAATGATCGAGATATCGGCACCTGAGGGAAAACAAGATGGCAGCACATAGTAACCTATATTTCCTAAACCGGCTTTTGAAGTATTCGGTTTTTTAGACAATCTAAGTAATATTGTTTAAACCTACATTATCTTATAAATTTTTTATTACAAATATTTACCCTGCAAATGAGACGAGTGGCCATCAACTAACATAATGAGTCATTTCAACAAGTAGTGTATGATACGAAAAAGGTAAGGACCGAAACCTTCAGGTGCAGTTGTTGACAGTGAAGGAAAGTGAGTGGGTGTGTTGAGGTAATGCGAGTAGAGGTGAGCTGTTTTACATTATTCACATACTTCCAAACTTGCTCCGTACAGTTTCATGTTGGGGTACTAATGTAATGGCATGAAGATGATGCATGAAAATGGTTGTGAAGCAGCAGTTACAAACGTAATCTTACGACCCTTACTGGAATGGTGATGCTTAGAATGGTGATTTCTCTCCCGTCTATTTTAAGGTGGTTTCATCCCTTCTCATCCTGTCATGTCCATTCTTTTTTGCCCTGATTTGGAACATGCGTTTCATCCAATAGAGTCAATATAAAACGTCGATCCTTTCACGGTGAGGACGACAGGAACTTGTAATCGGTGAAGCGGCTGTCTGTCTGTCAATCACCGAACACTTCAAGAGACACCAACTGTTACCATGAGACTAATGACACCGACGGAGAGCGACGTTCACACAAATGTTGGGTATTGTGTGTAATAAACAGTGAACCCTGGAAAACGAGAAATTTATTATTATTTTTCATATACTGTATCGTATTTGAGAATGATGTATACATAGACAATGCGTCACATTCTCTCCTTATAAGTGCTAACCTATTACTGTAACAATTTAACTCGTTTTCATCTGCCTCTTTGATTTTATTGCTAGACAAAGGCCTCCTCTTGGCTGTTTGTCTATCCCAAGCCACCCCAGCAAAACTATCTTATCTCTTCCTCTAGTTCTCTTTCTGCTATGCCCTCTTTTACTGTTTCTAGGTTACCATTCTAGTATTCTTGTTGTCCATTTATTATCTGTTCCTGCACGTGTCCTATCCTTGCCCATGTTTTATACTTTGGTTTGATCCTTAATCCATGATGGTCTTACTACCTCTCATTTTGTGGCAAAGATCATTCTTTCCATTCTCCTTTGTACACTGAACTTTTCGTTCCAATACTTTTAAAAGAATCTCGGTCTCCAATCTATAAATATCGTGGGGGGCCAAACATGGTAAATGCAACCATACTAAGCAGGGCCACTGTGAGGAATCAGACTAAATGCAAGGATTGGTGTTGCTAACTACAAAAACACGCCAAATGCGTGATCCTACTGTACGGTACATATGTGTAGAAACTAATTATTAATTATTACTACATAGTAGTGTTTATCTATCTATACAAATGATTAGTTGAATATTTGATGGTTTCAATACAATACAATACAATGGTTTTAATTAAGAGGATATCTAATAATTAAAATTACAGTTGGTTGTATTAGTTGGTCAGTCAGCAAGTGGGAAACGACTCTGACCCACCAAAGAGCATGCTGAAACTGATATAGATACTAACAAAAGACATACTTATTGTTGTGCATGATGTATTAGCCAGTCAATAAAAACTATATAGCTTTGTATGTAAATATCTCAAAGAAATTGCAATTTAGCTTCATAAGGATTGTGAGTTACCATGAATCTTATAATTTTTACCCCTATTGAATTTTAAGCCACCATTTTTGACCTGCAGTATTTTACTTTCAGATGATGAGAGTGAAGTGAGTCATGCTTTCCATCCTGCTTCTGTACTTAGTTCAGGGAGCAGGTGAGGCTGCAGCAGACAGTAAGAATATCAAATTTTTGTATTTTTCAATAATAATATATTTATTTTCTTCTTTAATACTCCTAATTTTGCAACCTTAAGATAAGGCGTTTGGAAGACTTGATTAATGTAATCATTAGAGATGCAATAGAATTTCATTACAGGCACTTCATTTAAATTTTTTTAAAGTTACTTTTTAGAATGCAACAGAAGTATGATTTGTAGTCTTTCTATCCATCTAATATGTATGAGGGGAAGGTGGCTTCACTGTTCTTTCCATCACCATACTTTACTTTCCTGTTATATCTTTGCTCTGTCGTCTGTCTTTTAGCTGACAGCACCATATGTCCTTTGATGTCGTGGACTTACTTTTTTTTTGCATGAAGTCACTCACTCACTTTTTATTGTAGATACATCTCATTCTTGCACCAGTCCTCTCACTCTCCTACCTTCCCAAGCTCTTCCCTCCCTTACCTAGAGTGCTAAAGAGTGTACAAGAATTTGTCTATAGTCAGTTGCTGGTACCTCGTGATCAGAATGTCTTCAGTATTGTGGTCATTTATGTTTGACAAGGAACGTCAAATTATGTTGTCATCAATGAGAAAATTCAGCAATGTGATGTTTATAGAAGCATAGCCTTTGCAATGGCGCACAGGGCATCAAACCACCATTTTATGGGAATGTAAGTGTGTTCAACCCGAGCATCAGATTTTTGGATTTCTGCAATGTTCTTATTTTTCATCTATGGTGATCTTGAATTGATTCAAATTTTTTCTTCACTTCCCTTGAGGTAACTGTAGTCCAACTCTCTTCATATCCTCTTTTATCGCATCCACTACTGCTGTATATTTGTCCATTTTGACATTCCAAAAGCAGGGGTTCTTTTGATCAAGTTCAATTAACATTTTTTCACCTTTCAGGCAGTCTTCCATTCAATTCTTAATTGTTCCCTTTAGTCATTAATTGTTTTTTGTTTTTCTATTTTTTGTCTATTCTGTGTGTGTGTGTGTGTGTGTGTGTGTGTGTGTGTGTGTGTGTGTGTATGCATGCAGACGTGTGCGTGTGTGCATGTATGTGTGTGCGTGTGTGTACTTTCACTACATGAAAGCTGAAATAGTATATGCCACATCACAAAAAGTGGTAAACAGTTGAGGTATAAAAAGAAAATAAATTATATATCCTTCAATTCCAGAGTATTAATGTCATAACCTTACAGGTGGCAAGTCATCATGGGAATGTGTGGCTTTAGATGGGGAGCGTGTGGCCCATGGGGACATGTTTGTTCCCGGCCCAGACCACTGCACTGCATGCAAATGCGATGAGGGCAAGCCTCGAGTGTGTCAGGCAGTACTCTGCCAACGGCCTCAGGTCAGTCAATCATTTGATGTTTGTAGATAAAACTATACAACATGCATTGGTTTTCATTTGTCTTCATGCTCTGAGTCAGATGATCCAGTATTTCATATTCAGAGATAAAGTTGAGAGAATAAGTATGTGGAGCACCTTGAGATCAAATTACATTGGTGACTTGCTTTAACAGACCTCTCTCTCTGTGCTTATGGTTTTGGGGTTGACCTTTGGGTTAAATAAGAAAAAGGGAACACCCACTAAGGTGGGATTACAATGGTGCACAACAATAGTATCACCACCACTGAAGCTTAGAAATCATTGAAATTTTGAATATCTTTTCTCCAACAGAATTGCAAGTCATTCCGCGAGGGTAGCTCGTGCTGTGACTTTATATGCCTGGATGACATGTTACCCAAGTTACCTGATGCCAATAGCCCGTCCACTGACCTGGGGCTGCGCATGGTGGCCTCTGCTGTCACTGCCATCCTCTCTCTTGCCCTCCTGCTTTTCCTCATTCATAGACTGAGGCAGCGCAGATTGAGAGGTGAGTCTGCATTATCAAATTCTGTAAATAAAAAGTATGCACATGTTTTGTGTCCAATAATGTTATGGATTAGAGACTTGGGGCATGAAATAGGACACAGCAGTCAAGAGTGCATGTTGTGGAAATGTCTGGAAATATCTGGGAGGTGTATGTGGTGTGATAAGATGGGAGGTAAGAGCAATGATAGTGTATATGAATGATGTGTCATGGGAACTTGTGCAAATGGATTGGTGTGATGTAGTGGAATGGGTGAAAAAAAATACTTTGAGGAGGTTAGGGCATATTTAGAGGAACCATGTGAAGGTGGGCATGGGTTGGTCCAATATTCCAGTAGTGGTAGGCGTGATTGCTTTTGTGTTTAAATTTTCCTAATAGTCAAGTTTTTTCTTTACACAGTAGCAAATCTTTGCACCTTTATTTTCATGCATTTTTTCTTTATTACAGCTCAACAGCAATATTATGAAGACCAGCTAGATTCACCTATTGGCCCCAATCCAGAATCCTGTCACAACAATGCTTGCTGTCACAATGCTGCATACTGCAATGGCAATGATCATGTGAATTTCTTCTTTGATGGCCACACACCTCCATATTCCCTCTGGAAACCTCCTTCATTTTATTTTCCCCATGAAGATGCTCCCCCACCTTATAGTGAAGTAGTCGGGAGTTCCTATAGAATTCCACAGACCAGCACCTCCTATCCTGCTTTGGGCCCACTTATGATGCAACTCGGACCTGCAGCAGATGAATCTTCAGATAATAATGGAGGAGGGGCCCTTGCAATCATCGGAGCTATTGGTGGCAGCTTCAGAGGCCCATGTACCTCAACTCAACCACCATCCAGAGTTGGCTCTAATCCCACAAAGCAATGGGAAGTGGCATTAAGGTCAGATGAAGTGTATGAGGATGTTGATTTGACTCCAGAGGATCTTCCCCCACCCTACTATCCCCCCACTCAGCCTCTCAACAACCTGGATCACAACGCAGAGGCTGCAAGAGACAACACACAGAACAACAGTGATAGGGATTCTGAGGCAAGTGCTCAACCCCTGAACCCTGAACAACATCCATCTGCCAACAGTAGCAGCAACAGCAACTTGGAACACGATCAGCATTATGCTGCAGCAGCCCCTGCCAGGTATGTTCTGTGTATTAAGTTATCTATTCCATGCGAGTCTCGCACAAAGCTTTCTTGCATTTTTATTTCCTTTCACACTAATGATAATTTGTGCTCATTCATTTGTTTATTTTTTAATGGTGTGGTTATACTCTAGCCTCCTAATCTATAGGGAGACTATTTACCTCCTCTTGTCTGTTACTCTTTTTGTGTCAAGCCGGGTCACTGTAAAGAATTGCTTTGAACGGGAACAATATGCCACCAATGATGCTCCTATTTCTCAGGGCAAATCCCTGGAGTAAAGTGTAAAGTATAGTAGAATGGATAAAAAGAAATTTTTTGAGGTGGTCTGGTCATCTTGAGATAAAGAAGAGTGAAGAATTTGTGAAGAAAGTGTATGTGAATGAAATTGAGGAGAGGAAGGCCAGTTTTAGGATGGAAGGCTTGAACAAGCATGGAAGGAGTGTTTAGATAGGGAAATGTGGATGGAATGTGAATTGTATGTTTATTAATAGTATTCTGTCTGCATACACTTTGGATGCATGTCTAATCATCTGCATAGGTTACGCCCCAAAGAAGGACACTATTCAGCCAGTCAGAGAGAGGCTGGGCACACAGCTACCATAGAACAGTTCCAGCTGCGCCTCAGCATGGACATGTCTGACTCCTCAACTTCATCTGACATTCCTACAAGGACATTTTCCTCATCTTCCGAAGATTCTACCTCGATGGATATGACATCTGAGATAAGGTGAGCAGTTCAATCTTTTGTATGTTTTTACAATAAAAGATGTAAAAAATGCATCAAATTCTAGGGAATCCAGTTTAAGGGAACTCCAGATTAGAGTTTTTACTATTATCTGTATACTATATTGTCTTGTCACAGTAGACAGTATTTTCATGTCGTCTTGAGATGACATCTCATATCATTCATGCATATATGTTAATTTACAGACTCCCAAGAGCATGAAAGCCAGTCTTCTGTTTGCAGTCTTGTTTGCAGTTCTTCATACCATTTGTTGATGTTTGAACCAGTGTAAAAGAAGGTAAAAAAAATTGTATGTGGTATCCATATTTCATGACATAATAAGATTCTATTTTTTTCCATGAATTTATTTCATGGCAACAATTTTCTGTGTATGCAGTATAAATGTTGGATGACTAGACTATAGTTATAATTGTGAAAGGTGCTGAATTATGTATTCCACCATACATTATTTCCTCACTTGACAGTATTTTAGGTATGGCAATTGTCTTTTCTAGCAGAAATGTAATTATTGGATGCATACAGTTAACATGTAACTTCAACCATTTTGAATATAACATTGCAGCTAAGAATTTTTTTTTTTAGGGAGAAAACTTTGCATGGTTTTTAGTTATCAGAATCTTGAAAAAAGTTGGTATAAGAATCTTGCAGCAAAATGCAAGTTTTTATAGTATGGATACAAGGCACAAATTTATAAGATGCTTTGATCATTATCCTTTAAGGCTAGTCATGACATACTAGAAGTATAAATTGAATTATTAAATGTATATTGTATTTACTATTACATAACTTTCATCAGAAAGTATAAATACTGAGTTTCATGCATTGAGTAATTGTCAGTTACACATTGCTCTGAAGGCAATATTCAACCTGCTGGTGCTGACAGGCTTGACGTGTTTCATGGGTCATGACTGTTTGTTTTTACCCTCTCATTACCTGTTGGTTGGCTATTATGTCAATCATTCCTTATTACTCAGGTTTATGATTGGGGAGCTATTAATCATGATTTCCTTGGTTTCTGTTGCACTTTCTGTAGTATCGTGCATCTCCCAAATCCCAATCCTTTCTAGTGCCATTTGGACAACTGGAGAGGAGACCATTATAGATCTTGCAATTGTCTTATGATCCATAAGATATTGTATTGTGCCACATTTTCTGAATACTTTTAAGTGTGATAACTGTTTGTCTATTATAATCACTTACATTTGCATGAATGTTAAGGGTAATGAAAATAATCTCATCAGTCATTATATCAGTCTCATCATAAGTACTGTATTTCTTGCCTTATGAAATCCTGTATTGTGAAAAATACCTCCTAATTTTGTCAAGAAATTTTTTACCTGTGTTATTTTGAAAGGCATGTTTCATGAGTCAACCATTGTAACCTCACAGTAGCTTGCCAAACTGCACAGTTATGTGCATATTATCTATCAGGTCATTTGTTTTTTAAGTCGTTCCTCAGGACTTTATCCCATGTCTTCCTTGGTCTGCCTGCTGGCACTCTGCCTTTCCCTTCAAAATCTTAACATGCTTCAACCAAGCATTTACATCCCTCCTCTCCACATTGCATACCATCGCAATATATTTGTTCTTGTTACTTCACTGATGCTTTCAATACCAAGTTTTCTTCTCAGCTCAATCCCATGAAGAAATATTTTTTAATCAAGCACATCAAGGTGTTGCAGAGTGGAAATTTTTGTCGGTGTCATAATACAGAAATTGTTGAAGTACGAGTAGTGAAGGAATCTTTGTCAGCCAACCTGTTGAGTTGGTTAGCACCAATGAGTCATTGCTGGGTCTTTAGTTATCATTTCTGTTGATTGGCTGGTATAACTGAGCGTGGCCAACTGGACATATGACATCAGTTCTTCATTCTTATGTGAGGCAGCTATTTCTGCTAAATTTCCTCTACCACTTAGTTTTACTATCACGATAGCAATTTTTTTCCCTCTGTCACCAGCGGCTCAAAAGTTAGGGAAAGAGTGTGTTGTATTTAGAAATTATAACAAACTGGTTAATCTTAGTAGTCAAGGTGGATAAGCTTGATGAAAATTTCTTTGAGATCTTTGGCTTGGAACAGAGCTCAACCCCATACATAAAAACCAATAAGAATTATGAACAAAATTGAATTCCTTGAATGTTGCAAGATTATGGGTGCCGACAAGAATTATACCACTGTAATCCCTGCGGCTCGTAAAAGGCAACAAAAGGGACAGAGTGAGGGGTCTGGGAAGCCCTTCTTCTGTATACTCTCCTACAAAAAGACAAGGTGCAGAGGGAGAGGGGAGAGTAATGTCTCCATGAATCCTGGTGTGCCTTGTCTTGGCTACCTCCGTTTAGGAGGAAAACAGCCTGGTATATAGATAGATGGATAGATTTATTTATTTACTTACTTACTTACTTATTTATTTATTTATTTTATTTATTTTTTTTTTTTTTACTTATATATATATATATATATATATATATATATATATATATATATATATATATATATATATATATATATATATATATATATATATATGAATTTGTAACCGCAAAATAATTGCAAATCATTGCTGCCTAAATAATTTTTCACTTCCACTTTTGATGATGAAAATTTTGGTGTTTGATCCACTAACTATTGTTTGAATAAGATGTAGGAATGTAGTTGAACTTTAAAAGTATACTCAGGCTGCATATGTATTTATAACAAGACTTGTTTTTAGTTTTAGTTATATTATATTTTTATACATATATCACAGTAAATACTTTTATTTCATAATTTACGCTAGGAATTTATTGTCAAAGAACAAAGGCTGAAACACCATCAATCTCACACACTTCCTGGTACTTATGCATGCTTTTGGCTGATATTTTACACCAAACAAGTTAAATCAAGTCGATCACTTTAGACTTCAATCACAAAAATATTTTGTCTAGACTCGGTTTAGCTTTGATCAACTTGTTTGGTAGTCACAGTCTTATCCATGTGAATCAGTTTTACCACATTGCTTAAAGGGTGTCCCACGTAGGAATGAAAAATAGTAAATGATTAGTTTTTCTACACCACTGACACGTATGTACTGACATGAATTTCTGTTGCTGGAATCCAACAGGTTAAAATGAATGAAATTCTGGCCAGTAGAAGTAAAGGATTCATTCATGCTTCTACCTTAGGAAATCATTGTCATCTTTAATAGTGCTTATTGCTTGACAATGCCTGCTATCCACATTTAACTCTTGCATGCCATACCTCTTCTCTGTTGCTGTACATAATATTTAACTTCTTTTTATTTATCTCTTTTTCCTTAATGGTTTATTCCACTTTTTATCACATATAATTCGTCTTTCTCATTTGTATCCCTTATTTCACTACTAAACACTGTTTTGTCCAGTGTGTATTCATTCATTCTTTGCATAAGACCTTAAATTTTATCCATTCGGCAACACTGCAGTTAATTCCTGAATGACACTTCCTTTCCCATGATTTCATACATTTCATTATTAAAATGTTTTCCTGCTACATGGTGGGTTTCAGCAAAGTTTCAAGGAACTCATTGTCTCGTGTAAGGAAAATAATACAAACCACAGGGATTACAGTGGTAGAATTCTTGTAGCACCCACCACAGGAGGCGCATGATTGTCATCTAAATTATTTCCTAAAAAAAAAAATGTTACACTTGTCCACTAATGCCAGTACACTATGTCGATACTTGTGTGGATAAAGGAAAAAGTGTTCATAGTGCTGGATGGACACACTAGTATTATAACTCAGCATTGCTACAGTGGCGATTAGGGGAGTGGGCAGCTTGACGTACTGTCATAGCATATGATGGAGGCAGTAGCAGTATCAGCAGCTGGCAGATCCAAATCACAGGCAGTCCTTGCAACTCATCTCAGAATTAAATTAAAACCTTCCACCTTCATAATGCTATCCAATACATCATTCTAGTGTCACTTTATGAGTTATAGACACTTCCAACACAGACTATTTAAAATCCTCCAGATCTTTTGGATTCTACATTTTGTAAATATTTATTAAGCTTTGTATCCTCAGTTCTAAAAATCACACATTCTATAAGAGCATTGATGTTGTAAGTCATAATGAAGGGCACGGTAACAGCCGAGTTCTGGTCAGGAGTTAACAGTTTGATTAGTGTGAACAGGTGGTACACTGTTGAAAACCAGTCATAGTAGGGAGAGCTATCAGTAAGAGCACAAAGACATAATTATACACACTCACAATTGAATCTACTAATGGTGGAAGTGAACTTTTAGTGTAATCTCATAAATATTTGTTGCAGTAAGGCATAATTTTATTTATTCGTTTACTATCATATTTTTCAACAAATGTAATTGAATCTCATGATAGTGCCAGTAGGTTAAGAGTGTTATATAGATGAGATGGAAAGGTTGCAGTGATCTCTATGCATTATAATTGAATTTGATATGGTAATAGGAGGGCCGCAGCAATCATTTGTTATTTATATTAATCATTACTGTTAGTGGCCAGTCATGAGTCATTACTGAAAAGGAAAAAAGTGTTCAAGGGTGTTCTGTAACTATAATAGAAGTGGAGAATGGAAGAGTACAAATGTTTGGAATGAGACCCACTATTTTACTGATGTGATATATATAAATACAATGAATTGTAATTACTTGTATCAAGTACGAAGAGAAAGCAAAAGATTTCAGTCAGAAATAAGATAACACCGAATTTTATCTATTGTATCTAAAGAGATTGATATTTCTTGTGTTGATTTTATGAAACATCACAGGTTTGGATATGATATCACTATATGAAGGCAAAAACTTATGTTGATCTTATTTTAATATTTGATATTTTTCTTAAAGTCTTGCTTACACAGTATAGAGCTGTTATGGATACTGAATTTCATATATATTTTGTTACTTTGCTTTATATAATTTTATTTTTTTAGACAAACATTGACTGACGTAACAATCCTTCATCACTAATAGTAAGAGTCAGAAATTGATGGAATATTTGAGTGGTAAAATCTTTCATCACAGACTTCTATTGCATCAATGTAGTAGTACAGCTGATAGATAATAGTATGTACAGAAGTACTACATAACAAAGAATGGTTGCTTTGATGTCTTCAGTTGTATATTTCAAAAGCAGATTATAGTGAAGTTCATATAAAATTCAGGATTGATTTTGTGTATAAAGGCTTTTTATTTTCATAATTCAAAGAGACCAGTAGATTTATGTGTTGTAGATACCATACCTTACATTTGTATTGCTATGATACCCAAGGTCATGATGATATTTTTTTTTTACATTTTAATCATATTTTTGTTTGCCAGCAAATAGGATTCCTTGCATGAATGTTTGGTGTGTTATTTATATGTCCACATCTCTTTCTTAGAGGTTGACAACAACATAACTTCTAATGTGTGCCACTTCAAGTACACAGTCTTTGCCTTGAACAATTTATTCATTCTTCCTGCACATCTTTCTCTTAATATTCTTTCATTGTCTTTCCAATTTACATTTTGTTGCTCTTTTATACCTCCTCCGACAATTAAGTACGTACAGTAAGTTTCAAAATCGAACTTATTTACTTTTCTACATGTACAAACCAACAAAAAATGTCCAGTGCTGTAACTAGAGTCCCCTATTGTTTTTTATTACACACACACACACACACACACACACACACACACACACACACACACACACACACACACACACACACACACACACACACAATGATTAGATCAAAACTGGAATATGCAGAAGTAATATAGTTCCCTCATAAGAAAAAGCATGTGTTGAAATTAGAAAGAATACATGGAATCGTAACTAAGGTGGTGCCAGAATTTGAAGACCTAACTTATAAGGAAAGATTAAAAGAAATGTATCTAACAACACTAAAAGAAATCAGAGAGAAAGGCGACTTAATTAATATATATATATATATATATATATATATATATATATATATATATATATATATATATATATATATATATATATATATATATATATGTATATGCATATTGAACAACCTGGTGGAAACAGATAAAAAAAATCTGATATTGAGAAGAGAAGGCGAGGCTAGAAATTTAATGGAACACAAGAAAAAATTACAAAAAGGAATTTGTTTGAACTGTATAAAGTACAGTTTTCCCCAAAGAATGATCGATACTTGGAATGAACTGAAGGAAGAGGTAATAATGGCAAAGAATGTACATCAACTGAAGGAAAAACTGGTACAAGCATTATGTAATACTGCTATTATATTGGTTGACAAAACTGCAACTAGGAGTTTCTCTTAGTAATTTCTTCTAAATTTGTCACATAACTTCAAACTAAACCCAATACACGCTTACGGTTCATTGTAGCTAAGCAGATACATGTGTTGTCTGTGTTGAGTGGGATTTTGAATAGATAAAACACATCATTCAAAAAATTTTACATAGAAGAAAATGTATGTGGTTATTTATGATAATGATGTAGTCAAATCACTGCTTCCTCTATATAGTGATTGGAAAGTAATTTGAATTTAGTTGATGGGTGTGCATTAAGCGAGCATATGTTGACAACATATAATAAGAAAAAGGAATCCTGTTACATATTGTTTGATTTAATGACAGCATGAATGAAACTTAAGTCCATTCAGTACTAGAAATATCAGTTTCAATGATAGTGTTATTGATATGTACCATTATTGCTTTTATACAGTACTACATCTTGTTTCCAATTCCCCAACCACTAATGGGGAACCAGAGTGTGGTGCTAATTTACTTCTTGGAGCTGTTGGGATTTATTGTGAGTGGTAGCTTGAACCATTTGGCCATGTGGGTAATGCCCACCAGTGTACAGGGCCTAATGATACCCAATGTGCATCATTAGGCCCTGTTGCTGGTGATATCATCCATTTGCACTTGACTCCTAGTTAGCTTGGAGCCTGTTGTTCTGAGTTTGAATGGTGTGTGATAAGTTGTTAAGCCAATATCTTAGGATTGTGTATCCCTATGACAAATTGTTTCAATTCTTGAAATCTGCACTCAAGAATATTAGAATGACTGGAACTACCTGTGTGGATGAATACAGACCAGGTTCTAACCAAGGTGAGCAAAAGTGCTTACTGTAATTCTTCAATATTAGAGGCAATCTTATATCCTCCAATTGAAGGTGTTGAAGTAATGTCAAGGGAGTTTGTTTTTTAATTTGCTAATGCATATACACCGTGAAAGAAAGAAGGTTGATTATTTTTGTAGGAAAATATAGCACATTGGAATGCTTGGTGTGATGAGTTCATGAGGTGGGCATGTTTATGTACAATAATTTATGTGATAGTATCCATTATGTAACAATTAATATAGTATTGCATCAGATATAGAGCATAAAAAAATGCACACTGGCAAAAAAATAATAACGTAGATGCTTCCTGCAGGAAAATATATAAGCTTTGTGGGTCTCTCCCAATTTGTATGTGGCAGACATGTTATTTAAAGCATTTAGACCAAGGTGATGAAGTCCATGACACAACCCTTCAGCACATCTAGACACATTTCAAGGTGTGATCAAAAACATTTTTCACTATAAAAATATTACAGATAAATTAAGTGAGAGATCTACAAAAGTACTTTTAGTTTTCTTTCAAATACACATTTCAGCATTTGACAATGTTCCTAACAGGAGATATGCATGTGAGTGGGCTAGAGTAGTCTGTTCCATCTATAATTTACAAAATGTCTTCTATGTTGGACTGGAAGCAGATGTATATAATGTTTTAATAATGATAATGTAGCTGTAATTTATATCACATATATTCCAATGTAGTGAATGCACCTAGTAATCTCAAATTAGTCTTACTGTGATGGTGATATAGACAATTTCAAATATATTTGTTTCAAGTGTTTCATAGTTACTTATTTATTTACCAATTGTAGCACCGGTACTTTGAATATTGGCAAATTATTTGGAGCCACAGGTTAGCAGACACAACCACAAACTGCTTGCCAAAAAACAATGTCACAAGAAGTCAGTAGACTTGATGAATATGTTTATGCACAATGAATTTGAGATATAGTATATGTTTTTAATAAGATTGATTTGTAGGGCTCCTTTCTCATCCATACAGCATGGGAGCATAATTTGGGCCATTTCCTCTATTGAAAGATTTGAGCAGTTAATTACACAATTATCTTATATATCAATGCTCTTCCATCTAATTACATACTACTCACCATTGAAATGCTTGTATATTATGTAAGGAACTCAAACAGTCAGTAGGAGTAGACAGGAGACACCTGCTGCCCGGTAGAATACTCCAGGAGAGGTATTTACGGGGATGTAGGCAGTGCTGCAGACTGAATGATTCCCCGTGTCCTCTCTTCTCAGTTACCTTAGTGTCTCATTTACACAAGAGAGCAGCTGCAGCCTGCCCTCTAAAGACAACTACTACACCTTACACTTTTACACTCTCTTCAACTCAATCTCCTACTGTCTTCTTTACAGGGTCCGGCAACAAGCGGGATTTTTTTTTTTACGTATTTTTGTTTTCCTTTAGCCAGTACCCTTTCAATGTAAAAATAAAAAATAATAATAAAAATAAACATTTATCCCTCTGACATACACCTTGGAAACTGAATTTAGGACCACATGATGTTATAAATATAATAGAAAAATAGGGGATTAGAGAATTAACTAGTCCTTAATAGGCCTTTAAGTAGTAATTAACAGGCCAAGATTCGAATATTGAAGAATCGTTAAAGAAACGGTTGTTGAACACAAATTAATTAGATTCATTCATTCAACCGTCAAATAAATAAATAAAAACTAATAATTCAACTAATATGTAAATGAAAATAATATTACTATTTAATAAAAACAAGTAAAATAAACTTAATTATTAAAGAACAAGTTAAATAGCGAAACCAAATGAATTTTTTTTAAAGATTTATAGATGGCGCTATATAAATAGGTCCTCGCCACGTAGCAGTTAAGCAAGGCGGTCAGCCCGCTAACTAT
>JAXIVD010008040.1:10000-12500 GCA_036785275.1 Cancer borealis | reverse complement strand
GTTATCTATCGTGGTATGCTTGTGTTATCTATCGTGGTATGGCGTCGAGGAAAAGATTAAGCAAAGCGTTTCCGATCCCACATAAAACAATTACCGTTTCTGAATCCTTTAGATAACGCCAAAATGTCAATGAACTGTTAGAACAAAAATAGAATACGAGGAAGAAGAAGAAGAAGAAGAGGATGAAAGTGGTTGACATTTTTCTATTCTATTATGTCTTATCTTAACTTGATTATTTCCAGTGTGAAGGAAAGGTAAGTTATAAATAGTGTGTTTCCTATATATACACATACTTCAGTGGATATAATTACAGTAGTGTGTTTGGTTATTAGTGAGGTGAATTGTACTGATTATGATGTTATGTATGTGGAAGGAGGAGGAGGAGGAAGAGGAAGAGGAAGAGGAGGAGGAGGAGGAGGAGGAGGAAGAGGAGGAGGAGGAGGAGAAGGAGGAGGAGGAGGAGAAATAAACCTACATTCTTTCGTAACACTTTCCCTTCTTTCCTAATAGTCTGTCCTTCCTCCTCCTCCTCCTCCTCCTCCTCCTCCTCCTCCTCCTCCTCCTCCTCCTCCTCCTCCTCGTGATGGGCAGCACCTGAGTACCACTTGTAACAACCCTCTGATATGACTGTGTACGTAATTAGTCCCAGTGTGTGTACATGTGTGTGTGTATGTACGTATATATGTATGTGAGAGAAAGAGAAAGAGAGTGTGAGAGAGAGAAAGTGAGAGAGTGAGAGAGAGAGAGAACATGATTTCTTTACACATCAAACAGTATAATATATTGATCATTTGCATGCATAAGAAAATCCACCTTTCGCTTTGCTTCGAGTCAGATCACAAATATCAAAGGTTACTGATACTTAGGATCCACCCTTGCCCCTTGCCCCTGCCCCTACCCCTGCCCCTGTCTTACCCCTGCCCCTGCCCCCGCTCCTGCACAGCCCAGCACACGTCAAGCCCCTCAAGGCGAAGCAACGGGACTGCATCGTCAACGCCACCCCCACTTCAGTGCCAGCTGCCCACCTCTACGCCATACTCAGGGCCAACGAGTGCCAATTTGTAGTAATGTGATTGTGTTCTATTATTATTATTTTTTTTTTTCTGTTCAGTTATAAGTATTTTTTTTTTTGTCTTGTGTCTTTGTTCAGTTATTCGGTTATTTTCTTTTTCTTTTTCTCTTCAGTAATTAGTTTTTTTTTTTCTTCTCTTTTGTCTTTATTCAGTTTTTAATTATTATCTATTCTTCCCTTCTGTCTCTGTTCAGTTTTTTATTTTTGTTTTTTGCTTATGTATCTGTTCAGTTATTAGTTTCCTGTATATGTACGTGTTATTTTTTCTTTCCTAATAATCTTTAAATAAAAAAACTACAACCATATATTATCTTTTTTAGAAATTATTCATCACAAAATATTTTCATCTATCTCCTTCTCTTTCTAATAAGCTAATAATCCCATAACAACTTCGTACTTTTACCATCATTAACATTACGAAGCAGAACACGAGTATAACATTAGAACAACAGAATATAAGAACACTAAAACATTATAGCAGAACATTCTCATCTTCCCTCATTAAGCAGCGTTCTCATTGCACTGCGAGGCATCTCATTACCTCACATTGAAGCACAGTCGTAATCAGGAGTTGAGATCGTTACAGTCTCACAATGTTGGTCATCTCTACTAATGTGTTGGGTGTATGTTGTGACTGTATGACTGACTGACTGACTGACTGACTGACTGACTGATTGACTGCCTGGTTGTTGTTATACTAATCTGATGTTATGTTATGTTATGTTAAGTTAGGTTAGGTTATATCATGCTACGTTGTTATGCTGTGTTATGTTATGTGAATCGTTTCCTTCATTCCAGTACCAGTTAAGTATTAGCCAACGAAAAAAAAAAGTGAAAAAATGAAGGTAAATATATATAGTTTAGTGTACAAAGTTTAATTAGGAGTAACTGATACCTGGCTACTATGACATCTTAATTAAAACAGTTTGGGTACGAGTGAGGCGAAGGAGACAGTCGTTAAGGAACTAATGAAACTTACTTTGAAATTTTATGCTTAGTTTAATTACATGTACTTCAGTTTCATTACGTTTCTGAGGTGATAATGATGATGATGGTGATGATGATGATGATGGTGAAAGGGAAAGAGAGTAAGAGACAGGTGTGCAGGGCGTAGATGTGTGTGTGTGTGTGTGTGTGTGTGTGTGTGTGTGTGTGTGTGTGTGTGTGTGTGTGTGTGTGTGTGTGTGTGTGTTGGGCAGAGGTGAGTGTGGGCTGCTAGAACAAGACCCTAACCCTCCCCCCCTTTGCCTTTGCCTCCCTTAGCTACCCCACAACTTACTTACAAAAAACAGAAAACAACAACAATCACACCAACTCTCTCTCTCTCTCTCTCTTTCTCTCTCTCTCTCTCTCTCTCTCTCTCTCTCTCTCTCTCTCTCTCTCTCTCTCTCTCTCTCTCTCTCTCTCTCTCTCTCTCTCTCACTCACT
>JAXIVD010008040.1:0-5000 GCA_036785275.1 Cancer borealis | reverse complement strand
ACTGCCACTCTCTTTGGGGTTAGGGGGGTACAGGTGTCTGGGTTCACCTGGCCTTGCTTACCTGGACGAGGAGGGGGAAGGGAGGGGGGAAGGGGAGGCAATGGAGAACACGACAGGGACCTAAATATTGATGTTGACACTGTTGGGGTGATAACGCTGGGGAGGGGAAGGAGGGGAGGGGAAGGATGGGAGGGGAAGGTGAGGGGAAGGAGGGGAAGTAAGGAGTGGTAGTGAGGGGTAGAGGGCTGGGTTAGGTAAGCATAATATAATGAGTATAGTGTAGCGAGGTGTAATATAATGAGGAATAAATAAAGGGAGAATAATGGAACAGGTGCACTTAACAAACAGGATCAGAGGAGGAAGAGAAAAAAAATAAGAAAGAAAGAAAGAGAGAGAGATAAAGGAAAAAGAGAGAGACAGGGAAACAATATTAATAGGAAAACAAGTCTTACCAACACAAGAGTTAAGAGAAAATACTCCCATTAATTATTTAACCAGAACGTAAGGAATAAGTAAGTGTCCCATTCCTTAACACTACGTCCAGCTGACCTCAAAGAAAACGTGACTGCCTGCTTGCCTACCTGCCTGCCTGAAGGAGGAGGAGGAGGAGGAGGAGGAGGAGGAGGAGGAGGAGGAGGAGGAGGAGGAGGAGGAGGAGGAGGAGGAAGAATAAAACAGTACTGTGAATGTGTGTTAGTATAAATTTGACTACGAAATATGACCCAAAGTAAAATAAATAAATAAATAAATAAATAACTTCTTGAGGGAATTAATAAATAAACTCAACATCACTAAATTAAAACAAAAAAAAATCCCTAAACAACAAAAAATAATAACAAATATAAAATACGAGAAACTTATAAGTCACACAGAAAGATATCACAATCATCAGTCAGTCAGTCATCCCAGTAGGAGGTCGTGGTGAGCTGTCCTTCCTTGTCAACGTTGGAGGGTAATTGGCTCGTTAGGGTCGTTAAGGTCCTATTATTGCATTTCATCATCTTGTCCAGCACACGTCATCTTCACCCTACACACTCTGGTCGCCTTTGTGTGGTTAAACCTTGGTGGTGCTTCTCTTATATAAACGTTATCTGTCAAATAAAACACTCTGACAGGGTGTGTGTGTGTGTGTGTGTGTGTGTGTGTGTGTGTGTGTGTGTGTGTGTGTGTGTGTGTGTGTGTGTTCTTATGGCTTCTTAAATCCTCATCATTTTTTTTCTTTTTCTTATCTAATTCTCAGGAAAACTAAACTTCTAAAAATTTTAATTATTCTATCTTTCTTTCTTTTTTTTGCACCTAAGAAAGAAAGAAAAAAAGAAAGAAAGAAAGAAAGAGAGAGAAGGAGGAAAGGAGAGAGAGAGAGAGAGGACGAACACAATACTACATAAAGAGCATTAAGGTCCTGTGGAGAAGAAGAAGAGGGGAGAGAGAGAGAGAGAGAAAAGAAAAGAAGAAATGTTAAGTACAATAAGAAGGGGAAGGAGAGGACTGTGGTTGTTCCATTAGCTTCAAGTGAAACATAATAGGAGAGAGGGGAAGGAACGAGAGAGAGAGAGAGAGAGAGAGAGAGAGAGAGAGAGAGAGAGAGAGAGAGAGAGAGAGAGAGAGAGAGAGAGAGAGAGAGAGAGAGAGAGAGAGAGAGAGAGAGAGAGCGAGAGAGAAAATAAATCACAAAACCAATGATATATTAACACAAACACAACCTAACAGTACAATTAACATTAAAAAATAATCTAATTACTAAGTCTTACATATACACAAAGCTAATAATCTATCAATTAATTCATCAAAGGCATAATTACCCTTAACAATCCATTGGTAACATTAGGAGGAACAAAAACCCAGTTGATAATGGATAAAAGATAAGGAGAAGGAAGAAAGCAAAGAATAGACAAGAAACACGACTTCTTGCAAAATTCCTGGAAAGCGAGAAAGAAAGAAAAAAATGTTCTCTCTCACACTCTTTCACTCGATTTCCTTTCACCTAATACAATCTCTCGCTCCCTAGACATTCCAGCGTTACATGCACGCCATTTACTCTCCATTTCCACGCTTTTTCTCCTTCTCCAGCTTCTGATTTTCCATCCTATATCCTCAAACGCCCTCCTTATCCCCTCCTGTGGCCACCTCAAGCCAAACACTTTCTAGCTTCGTAAACTAAGTAGAGAAAGTATTATTTGTGATTTCTTAAGCATCAGTTTGGAGGATTTAGGTAAAAGTATTGTATTTTTTCGTAGTCTTCCCGCCATTTTCCTGGGCATCAGATTACAATGGTCCTCCCGCCAAAATCCTGGACGTCAGATTACAGTGGTTTTCCCGCCAAAAAAAAAGAGACCGTTTTCTGAGAACAAGGTTAAGAAAACGTACTATATAAAACATCGTTATTCTCTGGGGGGACAACGGAATATATACCTGTTGTAGTTCTAGTGGTTATGATGGAAATACTATTGTTATATTATATTAATAAACGAAGCTGTACAGTTATCAGTGGTGAGTAACAGAACTTCAAGCGATGTAGTATAAGAAGCAGTGAGGAGACTATATAAGGATGTAGTATAACTTGTTCCAACGCCATCTGGTTACAACAAATCCTATTAATTATCCAAGTGAATGCAGTCAAGACTTAAGTGTATAATTATTCTTGATGACTTGGTAGGTTATTATAGTTATCTTTTTTTGTTGTTATTGAACTGGATATATAAAAAAAGGAAAAAAAAAACGTTAATCATATGTTTTGGTCTAAGTGTGTTCAGCTTCTGTCCCAATCAGAATTATTCTTTGTTATTAAATTATTATTATTATTTTTCCTCTTTATTTTGTTCTTTCTCTTATTTTCTTTTGCTCTTTTTCTCTCTTTTTCTCTTTTTTTTCTTTCTGTCTCTCTCCCTCACGCGTGCGGCTTTGGGCTATACATCTTCAGGGGAGACAAGACAAGTTCCTCGCCCAATTACACACTTTTATTCCCGAAACCAGGGCCACTTTTTGTACGCCTTCCGCTCCCCTCAAGGCACCCTCACACACACACACACACACACACACACACACACATACACACACACACACACACACACACACACACACACACACACACACACACCATCACTCAGGCTGCAAAGACGATTATTTTTTTTCTATACCTGATACCAATGACACGCTTCCGTCTTGTCTACTATTTGGTGCATGAACGAAAAAAAGAAAGAAATTATTCCTTCTATCCGTAGCATGCATGACCTTCAGTACCACCATCTGTTGCCTTGTTTGACCTGACCTCTTGCTACTTTGACCTTATTGTTTGAGATGTAATATAGTCACCTTTTTTTTCTCTCTCTCATATTCAAATCATTTTAAAGTACTTACAGACATTTAATAATAAGTTTTGCAGGGGGCAGAGGGGTTGGATGTCTTGCAGGGAGGAAGGGGGAAGTCTTGCAGGGGGGCAGAGGGGTTGGATGTCTTACAGGGGGCAGGGGAAGTGATACAGCCAGAGGGAGAGGCAGGGCAAGGCAGGGCAGGGCAGGGCAGGGCAGGTAAGGTAAGGTAAGGTAGTAGAGGACCTAAGGGATTAATTAGTGTGGGTGCTCAAGTGTTAATGATAGAAAGATGATAGATGGAGTAGGGTGAGGTGGATGTGTATGGGTGGAAGAGGAGAAGGAGGAGGAGGAGGAGGAGGAGGAGGAGGAGGAGGAGGAGGAGAAGGAGGAGGAGGAGGAGGAGGAGGTGGATATGAGAAGAACATCAAGTCATCACTGGAATGTGGTAGCGTTGAAGGTGTGTTTGGGGGCTGGCGGGCACGTGGGGTGGTGGAAGGGGCACGTGGAGGGGTGGGAGGTGCACGTGGAGGGGTGGGAGGGGCACGTGGAGGGGTGGAGGGCACGTGAGGGGCGGAGGGGTACGTGGGGTGTGGTTGGCCTTGTACTTGAGGCCGGAAATCAGCAATTATGGTTTCGCAGTGGTAGGAAATGAGGCAGAAATAAGCCATATCACATTATTTCTGAGACTCATGACTTTCCTTCTCCTCCTTCCTCCTCCTCCTCCTCCTCCTCCTCCTCCTCCTCCTCCTCCTCCTCCTCCTCCTCCTCCTCCTCCTCCTTCTCCTTCTCCCTCCTCCTCCTCCTTCTCCTCCTCCTCCTCCTCCTCCTCCTCCTCCTCCTCCTCCTCCTCCTCCTCCTCCTCCTCCTCCTTAGCGACACCTTCAAGCACAAACAAGGACATACGATTTTCTGTCACATCCTTATAAATTAAACAACTCAGACATGAACCTAACATTATCCAAGTTACATTAACAAGATAAAGACTGTATATTTATGGTGTTTTAACGTGTTTTGAGTGAGGTTAAGATGCACTAGCTCACGGGTTGAGGGTAGAGGAGTGAGGGGGAAGTGAGGGGAAGAAAGACACATCAATATTACCCCAATTAGACAAGGAGAATGACGTGTATGTGTTCAGGGTAGAGGTTTTGGAAGGTCAAAGCCACTGATCAATACTGGGTATCGATCAGGTGTATTCACTATGACAACACCACTCAGCCAACCAGTCAGCCAACCAATACTCAACCCTCCTCCTCCTACCAGGCACTAATTGTAGGGGAGAGGGAGTATATGTATTGTACACACACACGCACATTCTTAAATAATTTCACACTTTTTTGGCAAGTACATAATAACTTAACTGTTTCAGGTCAATAACTGTTAAATAATACATAAGATAAGAGGAATACAAAGGAAAAGAAAGGAAGAAGATTTCATTAATATATTATGAAGAAAAAAATACTTCATTGATTTGCTACGATAACGAATATATAACTTGTTTGTGGATTCTTGAAAGACGAACAAGAACAAGAACAAGACGAAGAACAAGAACGAGTAAGAGAAAAATAATATAAAAAAACGTAAAAAACAACAAGGATTGGAATCGCTTCAAGTAATGACAGGGAGTTTCAAGGACAACAAGCACTTAGGTAATGGAGTGTTCAAGAGTATTCAAGTTATGATATCTAATCC
>JAXIVD010008039.1:7500-15000 GCA_036785275.1 Cancer borealis | reverse complement strand
ACTTGTACTAATAATTCATGCATATTCCTGCGCGATCAAGTCTTTCACGCACCCTTACGGACCCATGCACCGTTCGGGGGTCCTCGTGTCATGAACTAAGACGTACAAGCTGATGGATTGAAGGGTCAGGGATAGGGTGGGTTGAGGGAAGGGAGGAAGTGGGATGGAAAGAGAGTTTGATTCCAATGCAAAACTATTGATACCTCACCCTCCATCCCTACACACACACACACACACACACACACACACACACACACACACACACACACACACACACACACACACACACACCTACACATACACCAAGGGCCCCACCATCGCCTCGTGTGTGTGTGTGTGTGTGTGTGTGTGTGTGTGTGTGTGTGTGTGTGTGTGTGTGTGTGTGTGTGTGTGTGTGTGTGTGTATGTCGCTCTCTCTCTCTATCTATCTATCTATCTATCTATCTATCTATCTATCTCTCTCTCTCTCTCAATACTCTAGTGTCCCTGCTACTCCACCGCTCCCCAGTCCCTTGCCTCCCTCCCGCCCTGTGTGTACTACTACTTCTGTGAAAAGGGAGAGTAGTGAGATAGGTTCGAAGTGCTAAAAAACCTGTTCCCAGCCACTCTTTGACGTGCACCTCCAGTGAGTTAGGGGGAAAAAAAGAGAAAGGAAAAAAATATCTTGTACGAATATATTTTGTGCGACATGGAAACCTTCGCATGTACTCTTTTTTTTATAGATATTTATTTATTTATTTATTTTTACTTAGTTTAGTTTTAAGTACTTGAGTTTGTGAACGAGTCCATCTGTTTGTTTGTATACGTGTTTGTGTGTCCGTCCGTCTATCTATCTATCTATCTATCTGTTTGTCTATCTCAATTTATCTGTCTATCCATCTATCTATCATGTTTTATTTGTCTACCTATCTGTCTGTCTGTAATGGTTCATTTGTCATGTGTATGGATAGAATAGTTCAAATGGTAATGTTTAATTTGGAACGTATGGACAATTAAGATGTAAATATTTAAAACTCGTAAACAACAACAATAATATTAACAACAACAACAACAACAACAACAACGAGAACAACAACAACATCAACAATAACAGTAATAACAAAACAGAAAATAACAACAACAATAACATCATAAAAACAACAGACCAATAACAATATACAACATCAACTTCAGCAACAACAGCAACAACAACAAAACAACAACAACAACAACAACAACAACAACAACAACAACAACAACAACAACAACACGTGCCTGCATACAACACACACACACACACACACACACACACACACACACACACACACACACACACACACACACACACACACACACACACACACACACACACTTGCCCCTAAACGCTACATAACAACGTTGATTAATTGAATAACTCATTTAATCAAGGGGTGTCTGGCCCTAATTACCACCACTAATTGCGTCAATGGGATATAATATGTTTTAGATCATCAATTCCTCTTTTCCTTGCCTGCTAATTAAACTTTTTCACCTTTAGTAAGTAAGTAAGTAAGTTTCCCTTTCACGGCGGATGGCAGAGAGGGAAAAAAGGTGAGGAAAGCCTAGTGAAGAGAGAGGGATGGGAGAGAGTAGAAGGGGAGGAGGTGAGTGTGTGTGATAAATGAGGATGGGAGGGAGGGAGAGGTGGTCGGGGGAGATAGATAGCCAGGTCAGGTGAAAAAAGAAGACAGAGGTAAGGTTTGAAAAATGAAGTGTGATGAGTGAGAAGGGAAAGAGGGAGGGAGGGTGGGGAGGGAGGGATGGAGGGGAGTGTAATACTTCATAAAAAGAGAGAGAGAGAGAGAGAGAGAGAGAGAGAGAGAGAGAGAGAGAGAGAGAGAGAGAGAGAGAGAGAGAGAGAGAGAGAGAGAGAGAGAGAGAGAGAGAGAGAGAGAGAGAGAGAGAGAGAGAGAGAGAGAGAGAGAAAGGAGAAAAAGGACAGGTGTGGAGCGAGGGAAGGAGTAAGGGAGAGAAAAGAGAGGGGAAGAAAACAGAAGTGAAAAGGACAGAGAGTGAGGCGAGGGGAGTGAGAGAGGGAATGAAAGAGGGAAGGAGGGAAGGAGGGAGGGAGGAGGGTGGAGGGAAGGAAGAGCTGTGGCAGTAGAGAAGGATGAAAGAAAAACATTGGCAGTTGTATATCCGCTGAGCCAGTCAGCTGTAAATCATGAATTTATTCAATTAATCAATCAGTCAGTCAGTCAGTCAGTCAGTGAGTCAGTGAGTCAGTAAGGCAGGTACTTAATTAATCAATCAATGTATCAATAAGTCATACACACACACACACACACACACACACACACACACACACACACACACACACACACACACACACACACACACACACACCACACACACTCCCCCCCCCCTCCCCCCCCCACACACACACAAACACACGAGCCCTAGAAGCTTCGCGGCCCAGTCAGGCAAGACGAATATTTCTTTATAAACCATGGGAGAAGAGGAGGAGGAAGAGGAGGAGGAGGAGGAAGAGAAGAAAAAATGAAGAGAAAAGATAAATAAGAAAAATAAGAGGAAGAAGAGGAGGTGGAAGAATAGGAGGAGGAGGAGGAGAGGAGGAGGAAGAAGAGGAGGAGGAGGAGGAGGAGGAGGAGGAGGAGGAGGAGGAGGAGGAGGAGGAGGACGCTTTATTTGGCAAGGGTTTATCATGTGGGAAAGTAACTTCGTTTGTCACAAGTACTTCAGAATGTGTGGAGAAATTGTGGCTGGGAGGGAGGGAGGAAAAAAGAGGAAGAGAGAAAAAGAGAAAGGAGGGAAGAGGAGGAAGACTGAAGGATGTGGTGAGGAGGAGTGGAGGAACGGATGGAGGGATGGTATGTGGAGGAAAGATGACAAAAGATAGAGAAAATGTGTTAGGATAGGGGAAGGAAGGAAGGAAGGAAGGAAGGGGTGAAAGTAGAGAGGAAGAAAGGAAAGGTATATTTGGAAGGAGAGAAGAAGGGCGAGAGAGAGAGAGAGAGAGAGAGAGAGAAAGAGAAAGAGAGAGAGAGAGGGGAAAAGTATGTTAGGAAGGAAGGAAGAGGTGGACGGAAAGTTGAGGGGGACGGGAGAGGACAGGATGGGAGGGAACAGAGAGGCGGCAGAGGATCACGGGAGGCAGGGTCGAGGTTGCATGATGTATAATAATTCGTAGATACTCACGGGCAGCCAAACATTCTTTCGAGGCTCCCAGTAGCATCGGAACTTTAGAATAAAACCTAAACATGGAAAACTTTTTATTTTAGAGGAGTGTATGCCCTAAGGTCTTCCTTCCTCCTCCTCCTCCTCCTCCTCCTCCTCCTCCTCCTCCTGTTCCTGCTCCTGTTGCCCAAAACTAGCGAAGCATAAGCCTAAAAATAAAATATATTTACTCATCCATTAGAAAAAAAGTGTGTGAGGAAGGAGAGGCTAGCTAGAGGGTGCCTTGGGTGGGTTGTTTGGGGCGGGTCAGCGGCGTCCTGCGGTGGGGCGGGGCAGGGCAGGGCTGTGTTTTTGTGCCTCTGTAATGAAGAGATTCCCAGGTGAGGTTGCTTTTGTGCTTGTGGCGGTAGTTGCTGTTGTTGATTTTGTTGTTGTTGTTGTTGTTGTTGTTGTTGTTGTTGTTGTTGTTGTGTGGAAAGGCGAGAGGGAGGGGGGTGGGGACAGGTGTTGTTGTAGTGGTGATGCTGTGTTATTACCTTCAGGGTGTTACAACATTAATTATTACTATGTACACTATGTATTTTTGTACATTAATAGTGGTCTTTTTCACGTGAATGAGGCAGTGTTCTAGAGAACAAGAAAAAGATGAAAAATTTATATGAAAAAAAACTATTTATGGCACTATCCATATATGGTGTTTAATTTAATTTAATATTAGTTAACAATAATGCAAATTAATAAGGTTGATAATGATAATAATAATAGTAATAATAATGATGATAATAATAATAATAATGATAATAATAATAATAGTTATTATTACTGTTATTATCATTATTACTATTATTATTATAATAATTATTACCATAATCATATTTCATACATTTCTGCGGCAGCGTTTATCTAAACATTCGGATATCGTACCATTTTGTGCTAATGAGCTTCTTTCACTTAAAAAACATCACTAATGAGCAGGTTCATTATAAAAATAAAAGAAAAAGAAACCTTCCCTGCCTGGCCATCGCGTTACCCAGCACTGGCACGCGTTAAACAGAGTTGTCGAGTGTGTTTGTGTGTGGAGTGCGATGCCGCGGGAACAGGTTGTCGCCCCGCCTCACCACCTGCTGCACTCCTGCTGTGTGCGTGCTGGATGAGTCGTGTGAGCCTTGCCCTTGTTTATGAGGGGCTGTGGAGAGGACCCGCCCCGCCCCGTCCCCCTTTTTTGCGTTTCAGTTGGTTTTATGTGTGTAGGTGGCAGGGGAGGGATCGTTAGTGTTTGTGGTGGTGGTGGTGGTGGTGGTGGTGGTGATGGTGGTGGTGATGAGGTTGTGGTGTGGATGGTGTGTGTTGCGTGACGCCTTGAAGCAGCATGAAGATTAGCATGAAGTGTGCAGTTCTTAGCATGAAGACACAAGACGCTGCGTGTCCTTGCGTTGAGCGGCCTCTCTTCCCGAGTCTTGACTGTTATTTAGTCATTCAAAAACCTGATTGAGACTTTTCCTGCGTTAAAGTTAGTTGTTTAGAGTTGGAGTGCGTGGAATGCTGCCTTGCTCTCCACGGGGGATGATACTGACATTTTATTAAAGTATATCCTTGCATGTCTGCTAGGCGGCTTCTGACACACGTTCATAAGCAGCTCCGTGCAGGCGCCTGGCAGGGAAGCTAAATCTAAGAAGAGGTTCAAACTACCTGCCGTTGTACTTTTGGCACCAAACGGCATAATGGGGTGGGAGAACACACACACACACACACACACCCACACACACACACACACACACACACACACACACACACACACACACACACACACACACACACACACACACACACACCAAGAAACAGAAGCACAAGAATGATACTTTTTATCTCCTCCTCTTTCTCTTTCTTCTCCTTCGTCTCTCCATCTCTTCCTCCTTCTCTCCCTCCCTTGTCTTTCCTTCGCTCCCTAGAGACAGAGAGAAAAATTAAATCTATCCAAACGCTTCTTCCATTTTACGGTCAACTTCCTGCACCGATCTGGGTGAAGGGAGAGAGGGAGGGAGGAAGGGAGGGAGGGAGGAAGGGAGGGAGCGAGAGTGAGTGGGAGGGAAGAAGGAAAGAGGGAAGAGAGGGAGAAGAAAACGAAGGATCGAAGGAGGGATGGGATAAGGGGAAGGAAGGGCATATATAAAAGAGAGAGAGAGAAAGATTGAGGGAGGGAAAGAGGGAAAAAAAGGGAAAGAATAAAGGAAGGAGGTACAGTACATAGAACAGTGGAAGGAAGGAGGGAGGAAGGAAGAGAATAAGAGAGGTAAAAATTGTAAAAGTTTATGTTGAGAGAAAGAGAGAGAGAGAGAAAGAGAAAGAGAGAGAGAGAAAAAAAAAAAAAAACTATCTTTATCTCTTCTTTTCCTTCCCTCCCTCTCTTCTTCCTTCCTTCCTTCCTTCCTTTTATTTTCACTTTCCTTCCTTCCTCATTACACAACACACACACACACACACACACACACACACACACACACACACACACACACACACACACACACACACACACACACACACACACACAGAGTAATGGCTAAGCTTGAAATGGTGATGTGAACTTCCTCCTACTTCTGTTTTTCCGTCACTTTCCACCAAAAGGGAAGGAAGTCTGAGGGAAGTCTAAATGCGAAGGTCAATTTGCGTTTTCTCTTCCTCTCTCTCGTTTTCTCTTTACTTTACCCTCCTTGTCACTTTTTTTTCCCCTCTTCCTCCTACTTTAAAGGCTGATTTCATTTTCCTCTTTACTGATTAACATTTTTTTTTATAGTTTTTATTTGCATCGTATTTTTATTCTTCTGTCATACTAGCTTGGAAGAGGAGAAGGGAAAGGTTAAGAAGAGAAAGGAGTGAAAGGAAGGAAGGAAGGAAGAAAGGAAGGAAGGAAGGAAGGAAGGAAGGAAGGATGGAAGGAAGGAAGGAAGGAAGATAGGAAAAGAGAGAATTATATATAAATATGTGAGGGATGGAAGGTGATAAAACAAACTAAAGGGAAGGAATAGAAAGTTGGCGTAAGACATAATTGGATAGAAAAAGAAAGAGAAGAGGGAAGGGAAAGTGAGGAAAGAAGAAGAGGATGGAGGGACGAAAGGGAGGTAACAAAGGGAAGATGGAGAAGCTGAAGGGAAGGGGAAGGAGGTATGTGTGTGTGTGTGTGTGTGTGTGTGTGTGTGTATCCATTCACGGGACGAAGTTATTCAATATGCTTTGCTCTAAATAAAGAATAAATAATTGGTCTTGGAAAAAACAACACACCATCGGCCGTCATTCCCTCAGGCGACTCGGGCCTCACAAAACCAATAACTTTTTGTTTTTCCTTAATATTCCAGAGATTTCGTGAAAGACTTTGTTAGCTTTTGTTTTCTCTATTATTATCAGACATTTACATTTTTAACTTTATTTTCTTATTGTGAGTCTACCATCATCACAGTTTATTTTTTATTCTTAGTCTATTTTTTGAGACAGGTTACATCTTTGCTATCTATTAGGAAGAAGGTAAATAAATATATAACGTTATAAAGAGAACTCTCACTCAGATTTCGAGTATTGTTTGTGATTATTGTTTGTGTATTGTTTATAAATTGTTGTGCGTGATAAAGATGATTGGAGAATAGTTATGCATATGTTAATGGAGACGGGACTCGACGGGATACTGATTGACTCTTGCACTAATAAGGTGGATATAATAGGCCGCTTATGAGGATGGGGTTAGCAAGCTCAGAAGTTGATGTTATTGTAGTTATTTTTATTGATGTTGTTGTGGCAGCAATACCACGACAAAACTTGTGATGAATGGTAGAACTTTACAAATATATATATGATGTGAATGTGACAAGTTAATGGTGTTGGTTCTGGTGTAGTGTTTTGATATGGTGGACGTGGCCAGGCAGCGGCTTTGGGAGGCGATATTTTAAGGCCACACCAGAGGCAGTGACGTCATTGTGCTTGTAGGCCCTTGCGTTGCTATTGGTTGCCCACATTAGTAACTCCGCCCCGCCTGTCTCCCTTCCCTTACCTCCTTGCGGCCTCCAACTCACCTGCAGAAGCAAAGAGACCAATGAAGCAAACCAAACATCCTGCAAACCCACCAATGCCTACACCATCATTTCTAAAACACTCACACGAGCTGAAAAGTTAGTAGATCATGTGATACTAATTAATGCGATCTGGAGACCCGTGTTGTATTTGAACGCAATGCATCATGACGATGGGCTATTGAAAAACGCGGGGCTGGTGGTGGTGGTGGTGGTGGTGGTGGTGGTGTCCCTCCAGTGTGGTGTGTGCAGGGACAACACGCAGCTTTGTATCTGATTCACGCCTCAG
>JAXIVD010008039.1:0-5000 GCA_036785275.1 Cancer borealis | reverse complement strand
CTCTCTCTCCCTTCAATGAATGCTCTATTGTTTCCCTACCTTGCTCTACCTCAATATCTTTTCTTTTCTCTTCTTTTTATTCTATTTCTCTAACCTACCTTCCCTTCCCTTCCCTTCCCTTTCCTTCCCTTCTCTTCCCTTCTCTCACTCCTTCAGATATTCAAGGCTCCTTTGCTTCCCTTCCTCGGTGGGGTTAGACTATTTTGAGGCCATTACGAAGACCATTAGCTCGGCCACTGTCTCTACCCATGGCCATTTCCACATTGTTGTATTAGTGTCCTCAACCCCCTCTTCCTCCTCCTCCTCCTCCTCCTCCTCCTCCTCCTCCTCCTCCTCCTCCACCTCCTCCTCCTTGATTTCCCGCTGGTTTTCCTCATCATTTTCCATTATCTTTCCCTTTCTTTCTTGCATGTAATAAATTCTAGACTTCTATGCATCTTGTTGCTGTTCATTTATTTATTTATTTTTTCTTTTTTTGTTTATTTATTTTAGCTTCCACGCGAAGGTTTCACTGCTTGGAGGAGGAAATAGAAAAGGAGGGAAAGAAAGAAGGAAGGAAGGAAGGAAGGAAGGAAGGAAGGAAAGAATGAAGGAAAGACAAAGAGAAAGAAGGAAGGAAGGAAAGTGGATTAGGGAAAAGACGTTTGTTTCAGTTTGTGATTAGTAAATTATGTTGTGTTTTGAGTGGATATACGACTTTCTTGCTCTATCAGTAAAGTGACTCTCTCTCTCTCTCTATCTCTCTTTCTCTCTCTCTCTCTCTCTCTCTCTCTCTCTCTCTCTCTCTCTCTCTCTCTCTCTCTCTCTCTCTCTCTCTCTCTCTCTCTCTCTCTCTCTCTCTCTCTCTCTCTCTCTTTCTCGCTCTGCCCCAATAACCAGGTGGGAAAAATTACTCTCCTTCCCAGCCATTGGAACTGAACCCTGGATTATGTAGGCCCGTCGCTCTCTCTCTCTCTCTCTCTCTCTCTCTCTCTCTCTCTCTCTCTCTCTCTCTCTCTCTCTCTCTCTCTCTCTCTCTCTCTCTCTCTCTCTCTCTCTCTCTCTCTCTTCTCCATTCATGCGATCCACTTCCTTCCTTCTCTCCTATTTACCTTGCCATTATTTTGCTATTTTTTTTGTCCTCCACTTTCCTCCAGTATTCTTTTCTTCTCCTTCCTTTTTTTTCCCTTATCTTTCTCCTAATCTCCATCCGCCTCCATTTCGTTTATTGCCATTTCGTTCGCTTTCTTTTTTCCTCTCTTCTACGGTTTTACCTTTCTCTTGTTATTGAATTTCTGGCAAACGATAGAAGAGAAAAAATCGTTGAGATGGATAGATATAGGAAATAGATACTACTACTACTACTACTACTACTACTACTACTACTACTACTACTACTACTACTACTACTACTACTACTACTACTACTACTTAACAAAGCTTCACATGACTAGTATAAAGACGTTTAATGCGATAATGAATGAAAAAACAACAACAGTAATTAGACAAGCAGGTAAACACACTACCTCACCTCACCTCACCACCAAAAGGTAACAGAACTCACCTGTCTAGCCTTTACCTGTGCGTCATGTATGTAATTTTCTCACTCATTCTAACACACTGATATTTATTTCTTCCTTCATCTTTCCTGCTTCCTTTTATTTTCTCTCTCTCTCTCTTTCTCTCCCTCCCTACCTACTATTTTCACAGTATTATCCCCCACTTGTCTTCTACTCCTCTTCCTCCTTTCCTTTATTCTCTTTCTCTTCCTCCTAGTTTCCTTTTCTCACCACCACCTCCTTCTCCTCTTCCTCTTCCTCCTCTTCCTCCTCCTCCTCCTCCTCCTCTTCCTCCTCCTCCTCCTCCTCCTCCTCCTCCTCCTTTTCCTCCTCCTCCTCGTCCTCCTCCTCCTTTTCCTCCTCCTCCTCGTCCTCCTCCTCCTCGTCCTCGTCCTCCTCCTCCTCCTCCTCCTCCTCCTCCTCCTCCTCCTCCTCCTCCTCCTCCTCCTCCTCCTCCTCCTCCTCCTCCTCCTTTACTCTGAGTATTTTTCTTCCAGTGATACTTCGTACGGACTTTATTTTTTCCCTCCTGGACCCGAGGCGTCAGGGAGAGGCTAAAGCGGAGGTTGATGCGTCTTCCCCCTGTCTCGGTCCTGTTGACGCTCCGTCTTATACCCGTTGAGGCCGCGTTCTGGTTACTTTAAGCCTTGCGCATTGTCACTGAATGTTTTTTGCGCATGTGTGTGTGTGTGTGTGTGTGTGTGTGTGTGTGTGTGTGTGTGTGTGTGTGTGTGTGTGTGTGTGTGTGTGTGTGTGTGTGTGTGTGTGTGTGTATGTGAATTTCTTCAAACAGGACACAGGAAACAATATATGTAAAATAGAAACCATACACACACACACACACACACACACACACACACACACACACACACACACACACACACACACACACACACACACACACACACACATATAAATATATATATATATATATATATATATATATATATATATATATATATATATATATATATATGTGTGTATGTGTTTGTGTGTATATATATGTATATAAATATGTGTGAGTGTATAATAGCAATAATAACAATAATAATAATGATAATGATATTAATGATAATAATGATAGCAATAATAATGATAATAATAATATTATTGTTGTTATTATTATTATTATTAATAATAATAATGATAGTAGTAATAATGATAATGATAAGAATATGCTAATTGTAAAACAATAATGGTAACAATCAGTCCATATATCTATAGTCTGTGACGCCTTGGTCCATCGGTAAAGGTGCCCCAAAGGGATGATCACGGAGGAAGAGCCTCCACCTTGTCATATCCGTACACCACCTGCTTGCTTGTTCAATAGCAATAATAAAACTTAATTACTTAATTAGTTAAAGGGCCATCAGGCAGAAAATACATAATTATCACCGGTAATATGAAGTTAGTTTACTTAAAATCTATCAAACGGAAATTGGACGAAAGAAAAAATAAATTGTTGGAAAACAATCTCACACAACAAAAAGTGTGACAAAAATTGCGTTTGCTTGTGTTGAGTTTTCGAAAAGAAAGTTTATATTAGAGTGTAAGGTGTTCTTTGTGGTGAGCCAATGGTGACGCTTATGGTGCGTGGCTGCAGCCAGGCAGATGAAGGGGTGAAGGGGAAGTGTTATCCAGCGGCAGGAAGTGCTGATATGATGGTCAGGGTGGCACACAAGTTTCCCAAGATCCAATAGGCAGTGAAGGTGCTGTTGGAGGGGAGAGCAATGCCGAAGTTCGAGTGTGCTTAGGGGCCTCTTGTAGGCGGCGTAGGAGGGCTGTAATGTGTATGTGTGTGTGTGTGTGTGTGTGTGTGTGTGTGTGTGTGTGTGTGTGTGTGTGTGTGTGTGTGTGTGTGTGTGTGTGTGTGTGTGTGTGTGTGTGTATGTGCGTACGTGTGTTTGTGTGTCTCGCCAGATGGCCCAGCATTCACCTCCCACATTGATCTCACTACCAGTTCTTTTCTGGAATGTTTAATCAGGTATCCTCGTCCCGCCCTTCTCCGTTTCGGCCTCTTCCGCCCCTTACGTGACTTGGCCCACCTTGACTTGAGACCCGCCCTCCCTGCCCCGTCCCAGTATAACTCAGCCCCGCCCCGCCATTCCCCAGAGACTTGATCTTGTCTTGCTCCATCTTTCCTGCCCCGCCCCGCCCCGCCCCGCCCCGTCGCTTCGATCCTCTGTTCCTGCTCTTCCTTTATCTCAATCTCTCACTCCCTCCCTCTCCCCTGTGACCTCATCCTTCTTTTGTTGTCCTTGCTTTCCTTTTTTACTCATCTTCACTTCTGATACTCCCCTGCCGCCGATCCCACCCTGTACTGCCCCTGTCATAGGTCCTTGCCTCTCCACCTCTCCACCTCTGTATGAAGCAGAATCACCTTCCTTTACCTGTCACTTTTTTTCTTTGCACAAGCACCTTCGTTACCGCGTGTTCCTTCAAAGGCTCATCGTTACCCACACTGTCACTATCACCGCAACTACCACCACCACCACCACCACCACCACCACCACCACCACCACCACCATCACCGCCGCCGCAGCCTTTCACCACACACACTCGGCGGAAGATTTGCGTCATCCGTAATTGCATGTCCAAAAATCGGCGTTTCTCCTCGGGGGCGGCGGCACAATGTGGGAGGAGGAGGAGGCAGTCACCCCGCGGCCCCGCTCCATCCGCGCTCAATCACGACAACGTTTTACAAATCAGCGTTTTTCATTCCGCGCCATTCGCAGAGTCCAAATGCTCGGCTGCGTCCGATTGCCCGCGCCCACCCTCGACTTGGGCTGGGCGCGTGAGGGCCCTTGAGTCTGCTAGGGGAGGTAGAGGGACGAGGGGGTGAGAGAGCTAACGCCTCACTGACCACGAATGAAGTCAGGATGCAGGTAAGGGGGGCGGCAGGTGAATAATGGTGAGTAATAAAGGAAAAATGGAACGTTCAGCTGCGGGAATTAAGGGATCCGGGAAGCAAATAGAAATGGAGCGGCTCAAGAGAATATACGTCTATACAAACTTGTCTTGACTCCATCTTGAAACTGTGCCTCCATGGTTCCTTTTTTTTTTTTTAATCTTTCTCTCTCTTTCTCTTTCCCTCTCTCTGTCGATCTTTTTTCTTCTTCTACTTTTGCACAGTTTCCTCTTATTTTGGTCTCGAGTCTCAGCGCAGAATGGAAGGAAGGTTAAAAGATAGTGACGGGGTTGTCATTATTATTGTCACCATCATCATTATCTTGTGTGCTTGTGTATGGGAGAAAGAAAGAAAGAGAGAGAAAAAAATAGAGAGAGAGAGAGAAAGAAAGAGAGAGAGAGAGAGAGAAAGAGTGAGAGAGAGAGTCAGACCTGTACCAACCACGCCCCACAAAGCCCACACTGTTTGCTGGCTAAATTATACTCGAGGGAGATCAGACTGAATGGTGCTCCTCCTCTCCTCATTCCCTCTCTTCCCTCTCTTCTCTCTCTTCC
>JAXIVD010008038.1:7500-18491 GCA_036785275.1 Cancer borealis | reverse complement strand
CATGGATATTCCTCCTCCTCCTCCTCCTCCTCCTCCTCCTCCTGCTCCTCCTCCTCCTCCTCCTCCTCCTCCTCCTCCTCCTCCTCCTCCTCCTCCTCCTCCTCCTCCTCCTCCTCCTCTTCCTCCTGTTTCTGATGCTGCACAATTAACACGTATATATGATAAAAAATATATATATATTCAATTTAGCAGACCATTGAAAAACGCTCCGCAATTTTGCATGTGCGTGAAAGTAAAAATGTAAAAAGAATAAATATACGAAACAAAAAAAATAAAACATGAAAACAAGCTCTACTTTTCTAGTTTTTTTGTTTTATTATTCCACTGAGAGATGTGTCCAAAAAATATATATGTAAAAAAAAAAATCGGTGAAAAAGTATTTGATATAATGTCAATTGTTTCAACACAGTCTGCCTACCTGTGTATATATAGCGTACAGACTGATTAAAACACACTGATAGATAGCCATATAAACATAGATCGAGAGATACACACAGACATAGATCGAGAGATACACACAGACAGACGGACACACAGATACATTCATAAACACACACGTACAGATGGAACTACAAAATTGCAAATCAAAACACAAATGTATATGAAAATATAAAACAAACTCACAAATTAAACAAAAAAGAAAATTACACACACACACACACACACACACACACACACACACACACACACACACACACACACACACACACACACACACACACACACACACAATAAGCACGTCATGCCCATTGAACAAGAGGCAGCATCGACCAGGTAAAGGCTAATTAAATCGAAACACCTGGCTGCCTCCTCTCCCTCGTGTTCCACCTGGTCACCGCCTCTCGTCCTCACCTGCTCACTACACTAATCACCTTAATTATGACCACACTACCAGGACAAACTGTAACAACAACTACTACTACTATTACTATTACTACTACTACTTCTTCTATTACTACTACTACTACTAATTCTACTATAATAATAATATAATAATAATAATAATGATTGAATAACGGGATTTATAATAACAAAAATAACATCTTTTTTAAGCGATAATTTCAAACCAAAGTATTCAAGTCTCTCTCTCTCTCTCTCTCTCTCTCTCTCTCTCTCTCTCTCTCTCTCTCTCTCTCTCTCTCTCTCTCTCTCTCTCTCTCTCTCTCTCTCTCTCTCTCTCTCTCTCCTCTCTCTCTCTCTCTCATGTTTGTTTACATCTAAGATACAGTTGCCGCAATGAGAAAGAGGAGGAGGAGGAGGAGGAGAGTCTCTGGAAGTGAGTTTCAACTCTTCCTCCTCTCTTTTCTTCCTTCACTGCTCTTCCCGCCCTCTCCTCCTCCTCCTCTCAAGATTACTCCCTTTCTCTCTCGAGCCGCCTCTTATACCTCTGTTTTGTGTATCTATGCCTTTCTACCCTTGCTTGCTTACTCTCTCTCTCTCTCTCCTCTCTCTCTCTCTCTCTCTCTCTCTCTCTCTCTCTCTCTCTCTCTCTCTCTCTCTCTCTCTCTCTCTCTCTCTCTCTCTCTCATAGCCATCATTACCATGTCTCATTATTTCATTTATTCTCGTCATTAGTATGTCTATTGTTATTAATACATACGCAAGCAATTAATAACTAAGCACTTTGGAATGGGAGGGAAAAAAGTCTTGTGTATAATGTATAATGAGGGAGTGAATACCTTATAATAATCGCGTGACTGTTGATAATGATTGGAAGTCATTCATTATTTTATTTGAGTTCATTGTCTAGTCTTTCCTAAATACTATGTCGGTTCTAGAGTGAGATTATTGTTATGACTTTTAATTTGTATTCATTATTATTTTTTTTAACGATGCTTTCAATTGTAGTGAAGTAAAAAATTGTACGTGTTATTTGATGGTGGGTACTTTTAAATTTTGTTTTGAATCTATATAGAATGTGAAATATATTGGAAAATGTTAAACAAAATTATATATGAAAATGTACAATTGAACAAAAAAATTAAATGGCTCCCGTGTTATGAAGAGAAATTTATATTATTGTATGAAAAAATATATACAAATAAACCAACAAGTGTAAATTTAAATAAAGAGAACTGCAAAACTAAATACAGCAAAATGTGCAATAAAATAAAAAAAAGACTGTACATGGAAATTAAAAAAAATAAAAAATAACCGAGATCGGAGGTAAAATACAAAATGTGGAAATACCAGGACGGCCAAACAACTGCCTCGCCGCTAGTGACCAGTTTTACATTTTTTTTTTCCCCGGGAAGATCAATTGATCATGCTTTTCAAAATGTTCTTACTCTTTTTTTCTGTACACGTCACTTACACACTTACACACACACACACACACACACACACACACACACACACACACACACACACACACACACACACACACACACACACACACACATACATATATATATTTACAAAAGAATCAAGTCTTGCCAAAGTTCCGATAACGAGCTAAAGAACTTACAAATAATTCCAAAACAATTTTTCCACAAAGAATAACTACATCTGAAGATACTAACTTTATATGCAAACCAAAACACGAGGAAAAGTATTAATATGATACCAAATAACGGGATGGATTGGTCGGAAACTTATATATTATTGAAGTTAGGTTATAATAAATGTTTTCAATATCATAAAATTCTAATATTGATGATAACTGAAGGAGGTGAAGTAATAGGGATAAACGTATATATTCAAAGTTTATAGTTAGTGTTAATTATATACCTTTATGTGGACAGTACTAAGGGATGAATTTAATAGTAAGATTTTAATTATTTAATGTCCAATACAGGTGTCAAACAGGAGTGATTTTGACTTTAAAGATATAGAATATGGATTACAGGAATATTTTATGGAATTGGGAAACTAATAAAAAAAAAATCTCTATCAATATATTTATGTGTTTATCTATCTATTTATCTATCAATCTATTTGTTTATGTATCTATCAATTTATCTACTTACTTATTCATTTATTTATTTACTTGTTTATTCATTCATTCATTTATCTATTTATTTATTTGCTTCTTTATTTATCTATGTATCTATCTAACGATCTATCTATCTGTTTTTCTCAACTCTCGAGGAAGTAATCTCTGTTTCCATCAATTTCATTTTCATTGACTTCATTAATTATTCATAGTTATAATCACGAAACACTAGTAAACACTTCATTATGCATTAGATTATTACGTTATTCTTCATTAATATCAAATTCTCTTGCTGGAGTTTCACGTTTCTTGACACTCTCTCCTTGCAACACAAAACAACACTGCAAGACCAGCTACAATGCAACACTCAAAAGATACTGAACATTTACACCACAATGCAACACACCCACAACCTTCACAACACAACACAATGTAGCAAACTGTAAGGCACACACAACGCATCAAGCAACACAACACAACACAACACAAATACACAAAATGCAACACAAACCACACTACAAACACATCAAACAAACACTTTGCAATCTTCCTAACCGCACAAAGGAGTTCTAATAACCTTCCTAATCACAGAAACAAGACACAATACCTATATAATTTTACAAACCAACATTTAATATCTTCCTAACTTCTCTAACTAGTCAAAAATTCTTCCTAACACAACCTCAATTTTATTAACTACACAAACAAGCTTTCAATTCCTTCCTAACCTAACAAACTAACCCAAACCACACACCCTTCCTAACACACTACTAACCTCACCACTACAATAACACCATAAACCAGTCCTAACATCCTTCCCAACACCACAAAACACACAGAAAAAGACACTCAGAGCCACTCAGAACCCCCACCAAGTCCCTAACCTTATATTCAGTCCCCAAAACGTTCCTAACTCGATCACGTCTCTCCATGCAGCTCCCCTGGTGGCCGTGTATGCTGTGAGGGGTGAGACTACAGACCTTCCCTGCAGCCTGACGCGTGCACCCCCCGAGGACTCCGTAATACTGGTCTTGTGGTACAGAAACGACACGAAGACTCCAGTGTTCAGGTGAGGCCAGAGGTGGAAGGGAGGGAAGGAAGTGACGGAGATAAGGAGAAGAGAGACAGGCAAAGGGATGGATGGATTTTTGAGAAAGCGAAGGAATGGATGGATAAAGGGATGTAGAAGTGATTGAAATTTGATGGCTGTGAAAGAAGAGAGAGAGAGAGAGAGAGAGAGAGAGAGAGAGAGAGAGAGAGAGAGAGAGAGAGAGAGAGAAGAGAGAGAGAGAGAGAGAGAGAGAGAGAGAGAGAGAGAGAGAGAGAGAGAGAGAGAGAGAGAGAGAGAGAGAGAAAAAAAAAACTCAAGTGGAATGCTTAAACCGTAACAAGAAGGTAAACAAACAGCTAGATACGATAACTTCAAAAAAATATTAAATTCAGGCATGCGCAAGGACGTCACCTTAATGAATTTCCCTTGATAGAGGACATAAGACGTTTTAAGGATATTGCTGAGCTCTACAGGATACTTCAAAGGAAAAGGCTGCTTAAGATTGATGAGGAAAGGGCGGTAAGGAAGGAGGGAGGGAGAGAGGGAAGGAGGGAGGAAGGAGGAAGTGAAAGTGATTCTGACTGACCAAATAAGATGGTGAGTGGTGAAGGAAAGATAAGAATATGAAGAGTGTGTATTATAGAACGAGGGCAAAGAGGATAAGGGTGAAGAGGGTAAAGGGGAAGGTTGTCAAGATAAAGTCTGATAAGATGTCTGCTGTATAAGGAAAATATCGCCCCAGATGAGAGGATATAGATGGATTAGAGATAGGGTTGGATTCTCCTTGACCTGTTAAGATGCCAGAAGCTGTAACGTTTGTATATATAAATTTTTCTAGGCGTTTATCTTTCATTAAATTTCTTAGATATATATTTTACTTAAGTCTATTTCATTTTTATTAATATTATTTGTATGTGATATGTTATTTTTCTTCTAAATCAATCTGAAATATCTTGGGCTTTTTTCTCTCCTTTTTTTCTCTCCTTTTTTTCCTCCTTTTTTTCTCTATCCTCCCAGTGTCTTACTTTTATTAACCTATCCCAAGACTCCCACAGAAATTCATCCATCGTCCTCCTCCTCCTCCTCCTCCTCCTCCTCCTCCTCCTCCTCCTCCTCCCCCAATAAATCTAGCCTGTTCCTCCATCGCTCTCCCTCCCTCCCTCCAACACTACTCTTACAACCTCACCTGTTCAGACCACCTTACCCACTCTTTCTTTCCTCCTCCTCCTCCCTCTCCTCCTCTACACAACTGTTTCATATATTTTCCTTCTTTCTTATAGTGGCAAAACATCATAATCATGCATAGGTGAGGTGATTTTTACTTTTTTTTATATAAGGAAAATTTGTATCTTATCTTTTATTAAACTTTTTGGCGTGGAAATAATTTTATGCAATAGTCTTTATGTAAACCCTTCTCTCTCTCTTTTTTTTTCCTCTTTTTCTCTATTCTCTCTTTCTATTTCCTCTCTTTTTCTTTTCTCTCTTTTTCTTTTTTTCTCTCTCATGTAAGACAAAGGAATTACCAGACACACTTGCTTCGTTAATCACTCTGACATCGTTATTATCATTATCCTCATCATCATTAATCTTCATCTCACCTTTTTCTTGACTTTTACTTCTCTTTCTTCGACTTTCCTTTCCATTCCTTTTATGAGGGAAGTGTAAGTGTGTGATTACAGCCTGCACCTTCCTCGTTACTATTACTATTTGTGTAAGTTCTATTATTACTATTATTACTATCGCTATTGTTGAGAGAGAGAGAAGTAAGATTTATAATTACATACTGAATCATTGCAATAAACAGGAAAGAAGAAATAATAATAATAATAATAATAATAATAATAATAATAATAATAATAATAATAATAATAATAATAATAATAATACGGAAAATTTAATGAATGGATGATATGATTACGATAAAAAAAATAAAATTAAAAAGCATGAAATGTGACTAATCTACGTGTATCGTGAATATATAAGTGTGAATTATAATTATACATCACCATATCACCCTATCACCCTAGTATGAAGGCATGGACGAGCAGGGCTGACGTGAAAATATGGAAAGGGAATAAAATAATAATAGTTTTGCAAAACGAGATAGATATGATTAATGGAAACGAATTAATAAACAGGGAGAGAACGAGAGGATAAATAATAGGATGTGTAATCAAAAAAATGAGATTCGGGCTCTCTCTCTCTCTCTCTCTCTCTCTCTCTCTCTCTCTCTCTTCTCTCTCTCTCTCTCTCTTCTCTCTCTCTCTCTCTCTTCTCTCTCTCTCTCTCTCTCTCTCTCTCTCTCAAGACCAAGAGTTATATATTTTTAACCAAAGTCAAAAATAAAATCCCACACACACACACACACACATACAGGCGAGGTAAGACTTTTCAGACGCGTGTGAAGGTGAAGGAGTGAGGGTAAGGGTAGGCAGGAGTTAAGATTAAGGAGGTGGAGAGGGATGGAGAAAGTCAGGCGGTAAAGGGTAAGCTAGTGGAGGACGAGGAAGACTTTACGAGGCCTTAACGCAACCCTGGCAGGAGAGGTAGAGGCGAAGAACAAGCAAGATAAAAGAGAGATATAAAAGAGAAAAAATAACTTTACTGAGGTGATGAAAAGAACTTGGAAACTATTTATGGATCAAGTTACCTGCAAAACAACGTTGATTTATGTATATATAACTTCACTCGCTTGTATGTATTTAGTAAAAGAGCGAGTTTTGGGTATTTTTCCCGTGCGATTGTAACCTATTTCTGACCCTCGACGTTTGGTACATCGGATAAGACGTGTGTTATTGCCTTATAGTCCTGAAAGCCTTGGGATAAAAGTTACAACCCAAAGTTATGATACTTTTAACGTCCCTCTTACTATATTTCTCTCTTTCTCTCTTCTTTTATCTGTTGTTTCCTCTTCTTACGTTTTATTGTCGCTGTGTGATGCCTTTGTTCCTCGCTATAAATATTAATAGCAGTTCTAGATTATACCATATTTTTTTCTCTCCCTCTCTCTACCGTTTCATCAATCATGTATTTCTATCAAACTGCCTCTCATACACTTCCCTCTAGTCAGGTTTGCGCCCTCGTGATAAATGACCTCCCCGTTAGGTAGCTTAAAAAAAAAAAAAAAAAAAAAAAAATTGTTGAGTTGAGCAAAATAACGCCTGACTTTTCTCCCAACTTTAACCTTTTCCCTTTACTGGCGGTGAATTTTTGTGTTCCTCAATCCTGCTGAAGAAAAAATGTATATAAGAAAAATATAGAAAAGTTCAACCGTCTTCCGTCATGACACAACCTTTTACGTTGTGATATTCTCATCCTCAGTGGTATTCAGATCTCTCTCTCTCTCTCTCTCTCTCTCTCTCTCTCTCTCTCTCTCTCTCTCTCTCTCCTCTCTCTCTCTCTCTCTCTCTCTCTCTCTCTCTTTTTTTTTCTCTCTCTCTCTCTCTCTCTCTCTCTCTCTCTCTCTCTCTCTCTCTCTCTCTCTCTCTCTCTCTCTCTCTCTCTCTCTCTCTCTCTCTCTCTCTCTCTCTCTCTCTCTCTCTCTCTCTCTCTCTCATAAAAAAAATGTTTAGCATATTCTTCCGAAAAAATGTCAATTACAGATCCCGTTTTTCATATATTTTCTACTCGAATAGTTTCAACAAAAAATTACACGTTCTGGGAGTATGATTTTCTTCCTTTTCCTTCTATTATTTGGTGACATAAACTACAGGTCTCGTCTAACTGAAAAAATTTTAAATCCCATCGCCATAATCATTCTCTTTTCACTGGTACAAACTGGGAGTCAAAATAAGACTTGCTAAATAAACAAAAAGGACGGAATATATAAGTAGAGCATCCTGGTAAATGTCAGCTTGGGATAGACACAAGGAAGAGGGAGGAGGTACAAAAAATGAAATCAAGACACAAGTTTAGTTCCATGAGGGAGAAACGGGAGACAACACCGCGAAATACAGTGCATGTCAAAGTGTATTCGCTCGAACCAATAACTTTCCCGGCCTAGTTTCCTTTCAATCTTGTGAGTCTCCGCCGCAGTGTTGTATAACTTGTCTTCTATCGCCATTACCAGACACTGCTGAACTTGCTAAGTGCCTACCTCCATCCCTCCTGCCTTCCTCCTCCCCATCTCCCTCTCTCTCCCTCTCTCTCTCTCTCTCTCTTATTCCGCAAGTCATCCAATAGCTTAATCCTTTCATCCTCACCTTGAACTAATAAACTCAGCAACGCACAACTTGTTATTTCTTCCTCCTTCATGTAACTTGGACACCTTTGGGAGAGAAAAGTTTTATGTTTCCTCCACAATTCACAACGACCTGTTTCTTTTACTATATTTTTCTTCTTCTTGTTGCACTGTTCTTTTTTTCTTTCTCTCTCTCGTATACTACTATGATTTGTTGTTTCTCTTTCGTTTCATGTTCGGGTTTATAGATTCTCCTTCTAACTTCCCTATTATTGCCTGTAAGTGGACATAGAGTATACGTATAAAATCCGGTTTCCGTCAGACTTTGCCAAATGTAATTAATTGGATTCTTCTTTCTGGAGTTCTCTCTTTTCCCTCTCTCTCTCTCTCGCTTTATCTTTTTTCATGAAGCTGCACTTACCGTCTCTCCCTCCCTCCCTCCCTTTTTCTCTCTCTCTCTTGTACCCGTTTCCATTTGGGTGCATAAATAAATAAACTTCGTCCTCTGAAACACTACTGGACAAAGCGAAGATAAAAAAAGAAAGCAAGTGTAGGTGGGCATTAAAGAAGGCAGGTAAAGGGAACACCTGTAAAGCGGGTCAGGTAGTAATTAGTGCAAGGAAGCAGAGTATGGTACCTGGAGAGAGCGTGCAGTGTAAAAAGCCAGGTGACAAAATTGAGGAAAAAGAAAAGGGGTAGGAAGAAAAACGTGTGTGCTTGTGTTGTAGGAGAGAAAAGCTGATGAAGGTGAGATGAGGAATGAAATAAAGTGTGAGTGAAGGTGAAGGATGTGTGAGGCGGAGGAAGGAAGGAAGGAAGGACGTGTGATGAATACATTGAAGGAAAGAAGTGAAAGTGAGATTGTGAAAATGAAATGGTGTGTGTGAAAGTGAGAAAGTTGGATATGTCGTGAATTTAAAGTGAGTCTCCAGTTCTGTGTGTGTGTGTGTGTGTGTGTGTGTGTGTGTGTGTGTGTGTGTGTGTGTGTGTGTGTGTGTGTGTGTGTGTGTGTGTGTGTGTGTGTGTGTGTGTGTGTGTGAAAGAGGATGACAGCGGTAAGAAACAAAAGAGTAAATTGTTAAAGAGACTGTGAATAATAAAAATATGACTTAATTAATTGCAGAACAGAAAGGAGGAGGAGACGTGACAAGGTGGAGAGAAGAGCAGGTTTTGGCAGATGATATAACGCACTAAACTGATCATTACAGTACACACGTTCGACTCCCCATAATACTAATCAACAATACTGCCAATCAATATCACTGACAGCCCCCAAAAAACAATATTACCCATGATAGGATAGCAATTAACCCATAACGTTTTTAATAACAACACCTATTACATTACTTTACACGCTTTCCCCTATTACCTATGATTGCTAAAACACCATATTGAGTTAAGGATGAATGACAGTGAATAATTGATTAAAATGAAATATCACTCTTTACACAAGACGACAAATATGACGAATTATGTATGACTTAAAAAAAACTTAATATACGCCACCTTGAATTAAATGTGTTCCTATAACTGATTTATAAACTGATATGAAAACGTAAACTACATCTTGAATACCAAACATTCTTGTACCTCAACACGGCTCGCACCAATTATTCAAAACCAAAAAAAGAAAATACGTTGTGTGACTCGGTAAGTGACGCAAATGAATGTAAATGTGGATACAAAGAAAAAAATGTTGACAAATGACACGAACAAGAGGAAGAGGAGTGTCAGGTGCAGCACACTCCATTTTAATTAACCTGACTCACCTGTACAGCCTTGAATGCTGCTGTTTATTTAGGCAAACTATACTTGAAAAGAATGGTTATTATATTGTACAGTGAAAGAAAGAAAAAAAGAAAGAGAGAGAGAGAGAGACAGACAGACAGACAGACAGACAGACAGACAGACAGACAGACAGACAGACAGAGAACATGTAACCTCCTAAGCTTAAACAAAAAACCATAACACTTTTTTCTACATAATGAAACACATACACGACACCTGCCTCATCTTAATTAACAAACCTTACCTTTCCTTCTGCAGCGTCGACTCCCGGAAGTTTTCAGACCCCTCAGTGAAACGGGACGGACGTAGAAAATCCCCAGACGGGTTCCAGGGGCGTGCCAGGTTCCAGGAGGGCGAGCAGGGGGAGCGGGACTGGGCTCTGGTGGTGAAAGATGTGGCGTTTAGTGATCAAGGAGAGTACAGATGCCGTCTAGATTTCCAGTCCTCACCAACACACAACGCAAGGGTGCTGCTACATGTTGTGGGTGAGTGTGTGTGTGTGTGTGTGTGTGTGTGTGTGTGTGTGTGTGTGTGTGTGTGTGTGTGTGTGTGTGTGTGTGTGTGTGTGTGTGTGTGTGTGTGTGTGTGTGTGTGTGTACTATAATCGTTCCTCTTATCCATACACATACAAAGAAATATAACATTGTATTCGTATAATGTCATCATCTTTAAATTACCTTTTTTCACCCCCCTTATTTCTCTCACCCTTCCTCCCTCTCCCTCCCTCCAGATGTCCCGCGGCGCCTGGAGGTGTTAGTGGAGGCGGCGCAGCGGTAGAGGGCGTGGTGTCAGTGCAAGAGGGTCGCCCGCTTACCCTCTCCTGCAGAGCACATGGAGGTGAGTGTGACCTTAGGTGGTTTGGCTCGTGGCCTCTCACTCGACCTACTTTTTTCTTTCTCTCTCTCTCCCTAAGCTTGATTATACCCATTTCTTTTGGATTCCTTTATTAATGTTCTCCTTTTATCTCCTCCTCCTCCTCCTCCTCCTCCTCCTCCTCCTCCTCCTCTTCACCCTTCTTCCCCTCTTCTTGTTCCTAT
>JAXIVD010008038.1:0-2500 GCA_036785275.1 Cancer borealis | reverse complement strand
GAAGGGAGAGAAGGAGGAAGGAAGAGGAGAAGAAAACAATACACCAAGCACTGAGAGTCACTAGGGAGAAGGGACGGAAGAGTAAAGGGAGAGAAAGAGGAGGAGGAGGAGGGATTAAGAGGAAGGAAGGAAGACAAACGAGAGAAGGAGGAGGAAAGGGAGGAATGAAAAACAAGTAAAGAGAAAGAATAAGGGAAAACGCAGATGAAAGAAAAGGTAAAAGAAATGTTTGCATACGAAACAAAGATAAAAGGAAAAAGAAGAGAGGACAGAAGAGGGAAGAAGAAGAACGATGAGAAAAGAAAGGAGAAGAGAGACACAAGAGAGAAGAATGTTTGAGAGAAGAAGAGAAAGGAAGGAAAATGGAGGAGGAAGAGAGAAAAAAGGAGAGAAAAAAGGATAAGAATTACATATTTACAAAGTTCAAGAGCATGTGAAAAAAAAAAGAGGAAGGAAGGAAGGAAGAAGAAATACAAAAGGAAGAAAAGCAGGAAGGAGGCAAATAAACAAAAAAAATAGAAGGAATAAAAGAGAAAGCAAAAAAAGGAAAAAAACAGAAAAAAAGGAAGTGATAATATTCAAAAGAGAAAGAAAATTAAGGTAAAGCGAGACAGAAAGAAAGGTGGTAAAGATGATAGGAGAGAGAGAGAGAGAGAGAGAGAGAGAGAGAGAGAGAGAGAGAGAGGAGAGAGAGAGAGAGAGAGAGAGAGAGAGAGAGAGAGAGAGAGATGATACCTGGCCAGCAATTAAGCCTCACTCTCTCATCCCTAGTGGACAGGAAAAATAACGTTGCAGGTTGTGGGAGAAACTCGAAACACGTTTCATCCTATGGTTTTGAAAGTCCATCTTGGAAGTAATGAAGCAAGTAAACCCAACGTAATTCTTTCTCTCTCTCTCTCTCTCCTCTCTCTCTCTCTCTCTCTCTCTCTCTCTCTCTCTCTCTCTCTCTCTCCTCTCTCTCTCTCTCTCTCTCATTTCTTGTTGATACACCTTCTTCTTCCTTTTCTACTACTACTACTTCTTCTTCTTCTTCTTTTTCCTCTTTTCCTCCTCCTCCTCCTCCTCCTCCTCCTCCTCCCCTCTCCTCCTCCTTCCCCTCCTCCTCCTCCAGTAAAGCAAAGTTTTCCAGCGTGTTCTTCTTCTTCAACCTTCTTTTCCTACACCATTTCTCATAGTTCTCCTTCCCCCTTTTACCTCCTTTCCTCCCTCCCTCCTTTCCTCCTTTCCTCCCTCCCTCCTTTCCTCCTTTCCTCCCTCCCTCCTTTCCTCCGATGGGGATATTCTGGTCTTCCAGGCAACCAAATTATCGGATTATTCCTAAATCTAAAGGTATTGTTCGCTCCACCTCCCCTTCGGCGTTGTAGAAACATGGAGGGAAGGAGGACGGAGGGAGAGAAGGAGGGAGGGAAGGAAGGAGGGAAGGAAGGAGGGAAGGGCTAAGAATATTGGAGAGTAAAGAGTATGTTGAGAGGAAGAAAAATGGGAGGAATTGAGGGAAGGACAGGAGGAAAAAGGGATGCTCGGAGGAAGATTGCACCGGAGTATTGGAGGAGGAGTTATGTGATGAATTGGGGAAGAGAGAGAGAGAGAGAGAGAGAGAGAGAGAGAGAGAGAGAGAGAGAGAGAGAGAGAGAGAGAGAGAGAGAGAGAGAGAGAGAGAGAGACAGAGAGAGAGAGATGGGTTGTGGGCGTGAACTGACATAGCAATAACAACTACAACAATAATAATAATAATAATAATAATAATAATAATAATAATAATAATAATAAAACAGCAACAACAAAACAAATCAATATATACTAAAAACAAACACTTTCAACACACACACACACACACACACATACACACACACACACACACACACACACACACACACACACACACACCACACACACACACACACACACACACACAATAACGCACATACCTCTCACCCCTTCCTTACAGACATCCCTCAGGCCACTATCAGCATCGAAGGCAGGGCGGCACGTGGAGGGGGGAAGGAGGCAGGTCTTGAGGCCAGGCGACTCAGCCAGCCTCACCTGTACCGCCCGCGCCAACCCACCTGCCTACAACTTCACCTTCCTCCTGAACGTGAGTCATATAAGTCATGTTCCCTTTAACTTGGCGAATTAAACCCCGCCCCCTTAGCTCCCCTGATGCGTGGGATTGGATGATTTAGTTGATTAATTGGTAAGCTGTATCTCATTTCTTTTGTTTAGGTATATTTTTGGTTTAATTAATTGATAAGCTCCACCTCTGTCCCTGTTGAGCTAATCTTATTGGTTAATTAATGGATAAATTTAGCTTCCTTTTCTCTTCATTAATCTGTATAAGTCATTCATCCTTTACTTCCATGTTTATTTTCAGTTTTAATTAACATCGGTGTCCATTATAACAAGGCTTTAGGTATAAGAGCATCAGTATTCCCAAATAAGATACCTTTCTATACTCTCAATAATTCTACTGAAAAGTCGTTTGTTCATCTGAAACCACATA
>JAXIVD010008037.1:2500-5000 GCA_036785275.1 Cancer borealis | reverse complement strand
GAATAGGAGAGACACAAAAAGGGACGAACGGGAACGGGCGCGAAACGACCCGGGGCGAACGGAACTAGGCGAGAAACGATCCTGGGCAAACGGGAAAAAGACGCGAAACGACTCGCGGGCGAACGGGAAAAGGCGCGAAACAACCCGGAACCCTAGACGGTGGGGAAGAAGGCCTACATTATCCTTCACCAACTTTATGCCAAATTACTTGCTTTGCCTAGAGTGTCTGGGACTCCCTAATCAACAACAAGGAGAGGAGGAATAAGTAAGTCAAGTTTATTTATATTACAGTATCTTTTTTTTTTTTCCTTCGATGGGGTAAACAGCATCGGTACATACATACATACTTATTTGATATGTTTAAATGCCATTATCTTACTGTCTGAGTGCTTACACACATGCATTAGGTTTTTTTTTGTTTTTTTTACATTCTTCGAACGAATGGATGCTACAGACTAGTAGGTAATATAACTATAGGAATTATTCTATTAATTTATAAATTTAATTGTACTTCTGAATTATTCTTTTTTTTCGGATGTTTTTTTATTTTTATTTGTATAATTTTTTGTTCACTTGTAATGTGCTAATATTCACATTTTATTTCAGGTTTTTTGGTTGTGACAACCATAAGGACACATTCCTGCAGATCCTTGTTGGCTTGGCCAGGAAATTCCTAGAGTTTGAGGTGGCATAGTGCTGTAATGGGCACAATGTAATCACCAAGATTCTCCCCGTCGTGGGCGGCAACCTTTTCAATGGTTTTGGCTCCAATTTGTGCAGGGACACAAACTCTGATGTTCACGCCAAGTTGCCCTCCAAACGCCAGGCCACCGGCGACTGTGTGATGGATACTAGAAGCCATGACCAAATGAAAACGCAGAAGCTCCGAGGGCAGAAAAAATAGGTGATGGGGAGATAATGACTGCGTCTTACAAGCCAGTGATTTGTGTCTCTCTTCAAGGGAGTTAAACTTACTGCTACTGCAGACAGTGCTTTTTTTCTGTGCAACAAAGATATTTCTCCCCCTGCAAGACAGTGACTTGTGCTTTTTTTCAAGGGAGTTATACTTACTGCTACTGCAGACAGTGTTTTTTTTTTTTCTGTGCAACAAAGATATTTCTCCCCCTGCAAGACAGTGACTTGTGTCTCTCTGGACGCAAGTACGCCAATTCTTTGAGAGTGAGGCCATCGTCATCGTGTCAACCTGGTGTGTCTTTCTCGATACACCTTGGAGGAGGTGGCAGAGGAGATGCAGACCGCCAGGGAGCAGCTGGTCATGGAGGACACTCGGGTGGTTCAGATGTTGATTGGAGAGCTCTCTGACCTGGAACCTGAACCGCCAGAAGATCTGCTTGCGGCAGCTACAGGGCACTTCTCGGGGTAGCTGGGCAGGATGTCCTTGGGTGAAATTATTGCAAATATGGTGTTTTTATTGGTGTCTTAGGATTGAATAATTGTCGCCCACCGATGACGTATGTTAACTAACTTGTTTTTGTTGCTCATAAACATATTCTTCACACACTCTGAGGTGCTTGCTTTTTGTTTGAGGTTTCTATGATGATTTTAAGTATTTTATTCAAATAAAACAAACAAAAAATCGCCTCAGCACCCATTTGCGAAAGACCCGATTTCGAGTGTACAGTCACGTATAGTGTATTCTATGGTATTGCATATTAATATAGACTACATGGGCTATGCATGTAAGTGTTTTCAGATTGAAATTCCAATATTCCTGGAAATTATTGCAAATTTTGTGTTTTTATTGGTGTCTTAGGATTGAATAATTGTCGCCCACCGATGATGTATGTTGACAAATTAGTTTTTGTTGCTCATAAACATATTTTTCACATCACTCTGAGGTGTTTGCTTTTTGTTTGAGGTTTCTATGATGATTTTAAGTATTTTATTCAAATAAAACAAACAAAAAATCACCTCAGTACCCATTTGCGGAAGACCCAATTTCGAGTGCACAGTCACGTATGGTGTATTCTATGGTATTGCATATTAATATAGACTACATGGGCTATGCATGTAAGTGTTTTCAGATTGAAATTCCAATATTCCTGGAATTTATTGCAAATTTTGTGTTTTTCTTGGTGTCTTAGGATTCAATAATTGTCGCCCACCGATGACGTATGTTGACTAATTTGTTTTTGTTGCTCATAAACATATTCCTTACATAACTCTGAAGTGTTTGCTTTTTATTTGAGGTTCCTATCTTAATTCTAAGGATTTTATTTGATTTTTCTAAAAATCTGCCGTAGGGCCAGTTTGCAAAAGGTCCGATTTCGAGTGTCCGGTCAAGTATGGTGTAGTCTATGGTTAGGCTAATACTGAGATCACAGAAAAAGAAAGGAGTTAAATTAACCAAATCTTTGTCTTAAAACTGATAAGTGAATAGTGGTAACTACTTCTATAATAGAGCTTACCAACGAGTTGTGTGTTAAGAATTGATGCCAGAGTAGTACCACATGTGAGCTGGGTCCCGGGGAATGGATTC
>JAXIVD010008036.1:5000-10000 GCA_036785275.1 Cancer borealis | reverse complement strand
CAAATTATAATCTTGGTTTACCCTTATTTTCTCCCTCCCTTCTCTCCCATCCTATCCTTCCTTTACTTCTCCTCTCCCTTCAGCCTCTAGTCTCATCCTTGGTCTTAAGCTCCTCCGCCTCACTCGAGACATTAATCTAATACTGCTGTACTGGCCGGCCGCGTGCAGCATTATCAGGAAATTTAATGAATATTAACGCACGTACTGAGGATGACTTTGTAGTAAACAGTAATTTAAGGCGATGACGTTAACGCAAACACCCCATCTCACCCGCCTCGTAAGGTATAATGTTATTTTTCTATTCTCCTCCTCTTCGTCTTCCTCCTACGTTGCCGGACACAAAAAAGCGAACACAATTATGGAGCGGATGGACGAGGACGAGGACAAGGACGTGGCCGCTCTGTTTAACATGCTTCGGAGGAAACTATACGTCCAGCTAGATTGCCTCGTTCATTATCATCATTCTGTCGTGGTCCAGTTTTCCATCTAACGCGCGATGCCTCTTTTTATTTCTTCTTTTTTTCTCTTTTTTTGTCTGGAGTGTGTTTAAAGTTAGAGTATAGCCCAGGGGGAGGGAGGGAGTAGTGCGGCGCGCCAGTAAGTGTGGGGCGATACTGCTACTCCTGTTGCTACTTCTATTACTACAACAACAACTACTACTACTACTACTACTCCTACTACTACTACTACTACTACTACTACTACTACTACTACTACTACTACTACTACTACTACTACTACTACTACTACTTTTTCTACTATTACTACTATCACCACCATCACCACTGAACACACACACACACACACACACACACACACACACACACACACACACACACACACACACACACACACACACACACACACACACACACACACACACACTAGCAAAGAGCACAATATGGCGTAACCCCAAGCTTCACCTCGCTCAAGCATCCCCCCCTACACACCTGCACACAATTCACAACGAGACACGATCCTTGCCCGGCCGCCGCCCACACGCTGGACGCCCCCACCTGTACACTCTCGTAGTGGCAGGTGGCGGGGCGGAGGGAGGTGGCGAAGGAGAGTGGAGGAGGAAGGAGCAAAAACCTCCTAGGCGACAGAGGGGCAAGTAAGAACAAATACGATCTTCCTTTAAAATACACTAAATGGGCGGCGACATAGGAGCAGGCGCAGGTTAAGGTGAACTTGACGGGGGTTCGATCAGGTGACAGGTAAGTATGGTCTTATCGGAGCCTCTCGTTCATCCATATGGCGGCGAAGGAAATTAATTGTCCGTCTGTCTCTTGAGCCTGATAAGGAATACTGGTGAGAGGCGATAGCAAGGCTTCCTGATGGTGGGCCGATTGTCTTCAGGTACGTACGTAGGGAGGTTCAAGGGGCGTCAGACCAAGTTTGTTGGATGGTGATGTAACGAAAGCAGGACGCGAGGAGGTGCTGAAGAAGGTTGTCAAGGAGGGAAGGGCCAACTGCAAGGGGGGAGGGGATGGGGAGAGGAGAGAGCAAGAGCAAGAGCAAGAGAAAGAAAAAGAAAAAGAGAAAGAGAGAGAGAGAGCGAGAGAGAGAGAGAGAGAGAGAGAGAGAGAGAGAGAGAGAGAGAGAGAGAGAGAGAGAGAGAGAGAGAGAGAGAGAGAGAGAGAGAGAGAGAGAGAGAGAGAGAGAGAGAGAGAGAGAGAGAGAGAGAGAGAGAGAGAGAGAGAGAGAGAGAGAGAGAGAGAGAGAGAGAGAGAGAGAGAGAGAGAGAGAGAGAGAGAGAGAGAGAGAGAGAGAGAGAGAGAGAGAGAGAAAGGGTGGTGTTGAGGAAGGGAGAGGAACAGCTGCTGTCATTTGAAAGCTCAGCTCCCATGTTTGCGGTTTTTGCATCAGTGACCGTAAAAGGTTAAATTCTCATATTCCTCAAATTTACTCTGATATGACGGATGGTCGGGGGATTTTGTCGTCATAGGGTAAAGGAAACCTAAAGCCGCGGCTGAATTCCTTGTAATGTTGTCCGGAGGTGGTCCTGAAGGTGCAGGTGGCGCCAGGACCCGGCAGCTGAAGGCCAGCACCACCAGGGCAGCGCAGCCCCGAGACAATAGTAGATTCCGGATAAATTCCTCACGTAGAGACGACTCCTCCCACCACCAGCTTCTCCCTCCCCCCCATCCCCAGCAGAGCACGAAGACACCATGTCGTAAAGAACAGATGCGTCACTACTACTTCTCACGCGAACTCTGCCCTATATTAGCTACTGGCCACACCGGCGCCCCTCGGCTCCTGTAATGTGTCGCTACACTGATAACAAGAGTGTCCTGATAAGCTGACGAGCCGTAAGACATTCTTTTTTCCTACACAACCTGCGAGTTTTTTTCAAGGTAATTGGACCAAGTTGGAGTGATTAAATCTGAGTGAATTAGGATTAGGAGCCATCACAGGGAGTTAAAGAGTCAAGCTGCGAGTCTACTGGAACCTCTGAAGGCGACGACAGATTGTGTGCAGGACCGCGAGAAAGTGGAGACCTTGTGGAGACTTACCTTAAGGTGCGGTGAGGACGCAGTAAATCTGGACGTTCACTCACTCACTCCTGTCAAGGCCTCCCGCGCGTCTACTTAACCCGGACACGTCAGAGATAAGAGAAAAGTTACTCAGAGTCCTCTCGTTTACGCGGCTGACAACCGATACCAAGCTAACATCCTTCCGTCAGCGTCCAGAGTCATGCTATCTGCAGCGCCCCCCGAGACGGGGCCCTCCACCGGCGACCCAACACCTGCCGCTGTCATGGTCTCGTCTGAGAAGGAGCCATTAATGCCACCTGCGACTCCACTCCTCCAGGGTGGGGACGATAGTGTTCTGGGCCGCCGCTGCCCTCATTATTCCCCCGCAATTAACACACCGACGCCATGGTTCGACTCCCACGCGGCCTCGCCACCCTATCCGCCGCTCCCCGGCCAGGCGACACCCGCCTCTGTGGGTGCGGTTGGAGGGCTGTCATCCCTTCCCCGCGTCTCCGCTGCCTCAGCCCCGCTAGCACCACCCACGAGTGATAATTGATGCTATTTGTTAGTGAAGCGAACACATTAGCTCGCTACCCGGACGTGTACACGAAGCTACACGATAAACAAACAAACTCTTATGAAAGGCAAAGAAATTTCAATGCGTTTTACTCTCGAGTCTTTGAGGAGTGAGGAAGGGCGGGATGGAGGGGTGGGGACGAGGGTGAGGAGAGGACCAGAGGAGGAAGGACCGTGAAGGTACGCCGGCGCTGCAGCCACTCAGAGACAAGAAGAGTTTCAGACGCTTCAGTTACTGTTCATTATAAGCATTAAGCCACACATGACGAATCTCACGTCATCTCAAGACTGCCGGCAAGAGAGAGCGTGAGAGAGTCAGTGAACCACGACAACATACACTCACAGGACTTTAGCTTCATGGAGCAAAGACAAACGCTCACCTTAACATGCACACACGCAAAGCCATAAATTATGACATTTTCCCCCTTAATTAAAACCAAAATTAATACCTGCATTCTCCACTGAGTTAATAATTTGCGTCCGTTTCGTTCTACTAAAAGATTACTCTGCACCAGCTTTTTATAATTACTTCCTTAACCTTCTTTGCAGACTGTTCTTGGCTGTGAGTGTAATGGACTTCCCAACAGTTATCCACCACACGTGCTTCCCTGCCTCCGCAATGCCACCAGGACGCTTCCTTACCCTCCTCCCCGACAGTTCTGCAAGGTCTGCGTCTCCTCAAGTTACCACCGTCATGATACTTCGGCCTTTCTCCTGCAGGCGGTGAAGCTTGACAAAAATACCGAGCCTCATGTGTAAAGATTGTTTGGTGGTGGTGGTGGTGGTGGTGGTGGTGGTGGTGGTGGTGGTGCTAAACTGTGGTCTAATAAGGGACGATCAGGTGACGGTGACAGTGACGCTGAAGTACGGAAGAGTGAGGGTTATGCGGATCTTGAACATTCGTGTCTCTCTCTCTCTCTCTCTCTCTCTCTCTCTCTCTCTCTCTCTCTCTCTCTCTCTCTCTCTCTCTCTCTCTCTCTCTCTCTCTCTCTCTCTCTCTCTCTCTCTCTCTCTCTCTCTCTCTTTCACACGCACATCACAAGTAAACAGGATTGAAATGTGTATGTGTGTACTACATGACTGGCTGTGAAGTACAACACTGATTGCTCACTGAACAAATACATTTATACAGGATATGATTCTGACAAGGTTAAAACGCGCGTAACGTAATATTATAAATGTGCTGTTTGTTTATATTTTCATGCATCTTTTTCATGGGTCTGCGAACGAGCTCCTCGGAACGGGAGTAATGCGACTAGAAGAAAAAGAGAGAGGAAAAAATAACAAGAAAGGGATGGATGTGAAGAGAAGGCAACATACCAAATATAATGTGAGGCTAGATGGTGAAACGCAGTGTGTGTGTGTGTGTGTGTGTGTGTGTGTGTGTGTGTGTGTGTGTGTGTGTGTGTGTGTGTGTGTGTGTGTGTGTGTGTGTGTGTGTGTGTGTGTGTGTGTGTATGTGTGTGTGTGTGTGTGTGTGTGTGTGTGTGTGTGTGTGTGTGTGTGTGTGTGTGTGTGTGTGTGTGTGTGTGTGTGTGTGTGTGTGTGTGTGTGTGCGTGTGTGTGTGTGTGTGTGCGTGTGTGTATAGCTAGGATATTCAAAAGTACTTAGGAAAAATATAGTATTACCAATAAAAAAGCATAACATTAAGGATATATTAAGATATGATGATGATGATGATGATGATGATAATAATAATACTATTAATATTGAAACAATAATGATAATGATGATAATGACAAAATTAATAATAATGATAATAATAACAGCAATAATAATAATGATAATGATAATAATAATAATCATAATAATAATAATGATAATATTAATAACAATATTAATGATAATAATAGTTATAATAATGACAATAACAAAAATATTAAGAAATATAATGATAATGATAATAATTATAATAGTTATAATAATAACAAGAAAAAAAAGGAACA